>JBBKCR010005716.1:0-12945 GCA_037577295.1 Ladigesia roloffi | reverse complement strand
GGGGGGGTCTACATTTGAATTGCTTTAATGTGAATATACAGAATGTGAACACATCAATTTTCTAAGTAAATATATTTCTACCCATCCAATAAACACATGCAATGTAATCAAACCATAGATGTCCATAAATGAACTTATGTGTAATAAAATGGAATAACACAGGTAAATATATTGGACACATGGGGAAAGTAAGCTGCTAAAAGGTAATCATTTCATCTCATTATGGGTAAAACCAAAGACTTCTGTCAAAACGTTCATTTATTGTTGCAAATCTTATTAAGTTATTGTTGCAACAAAAAAAAACCTACAGAAGAGTTCAGTGAGGTGTGTGCACACTCACCATGCAAAATTCTGTTGCTAAAGAGAAAGTGTGCTGAAGCACATTTAAAGTTTGCTGAAAAACATTTAGACACGCCTTGGAGAATATAGTCTGGTCAGATCAGACCAGAATGTAACTCTTTGAATGCCATGTAATACACACCATGTTTGGAGATCAAAAAGGCACTGCATATCACCCCACAATACCATACCAAAGTTAAAGTTTGGAGGTGGGGACTTCATGGTGTGGGGCGGTTTTTCAGCATACGGCAAGCTTCATATAAAAGAAAGGATGAATGTCAAGATGTGCCAAGCCATCCTTGCCCATCTAACAGGATGATACAGCTGAAACAAGGGTGGATGTGCCAGAAAGACGATGATTCCAAACACAGGTCAATAGAAAAGAAAATAAAGCTGCTAGGATAGCCAAGCCAATCACCTGAACCTGACCTGAATCCTATAGAAAATCTACAGAAAGAATTGAACCTCAGAATGAATAGAAGTCTGTCTGTGTGGAAGAATGGACCGAACTCACATTAGAGCAATGCATGCGACTAGTTTCTCAATACAGGGGGTGTTTTGAAGCTGTCATCACTAACAAAGGCTTTTGTACAAAGTATTAAACCATTTAGCATGAAAATAGTGTAATACTTTTTTGCTGTGTCATTCCAATTTTACTAAACTTAAGTTTTGGACATCTATGGTTTGGTTTTTTGCATGTGTGGATTGGATGGGTTGATACCGACATTTGTTGAGAATTTCATGTTAAAAAAACCTTTATAAATGTATTTAGTTCAAAAATTGGTGACACGTTCATTATTTAATTGACTCTCTCTCTCTCTCTCTCTCTCTCTCTCTCTCTCCTTATATATATATATCTATATGCAAATTCTTATTTGAAATTATATATGAAACTTTTTTCTCCTTTAAGCTATAAAAGCAACACTTTTACAAAGTACATCAATATCTTTCTCTCTCTTTCTCCCACTCACTCAGTACAGAGTCTCACAAGTGTGCATCATCATCTCTGCATGAGTCCCTGTTCCATTCTTCCTCACTGATTATAGTCTTGTAAATTCTCTCTCTCGCTCCCTCTTCCTCCCACTTTCTTTCGTTCCAACAGGCTCGACATCCAAGGGCGGAGGCGTGCGCTTCCCCGATGATGTGGAGGAGGACCCTCTCAGCGATAGCTGCGATGACACACAGCAGGACAAGGTCATCCCAGCTGTAGCGGAACCAGATGGAACGTTCCTGGTCAAGGTGAGCAGGGTCAACAAACACACAACAAGGCAGTGGTACAGTATCACCTTCACAGCCACATCTACACACCCCTCCCTCTAACGCCAAACGCTTTCTTTCACATTATTTTTCAGCAATTTTCAAGAAATACACACGTTACATATTACATTTATAAGCTACACAAATAATTGCTGTTGTAATGAAACCTCATTTTTCTGAGTAACATCGCCTTACAGGAAGGAGAAAAGCGTTCTTAACTTTTGATGTATATTTATCTAAAGGTAATATAGGGCATTTTATATTGAAGCATTTCAACATTAATATTATTTTTATGATGTTACAAGATGTTGTTCTGAAGCAATAATATGTTATTTTAGTACTAGAATGTGTACATTAAAGTGTACTGCATGTACAAAAAGAAGAGTTTCAGGCTGCACTGCTTTTGTTTTTCATGTAGTGGCCCCAAACAAAGCAGAGGCCATTTGCAGCTGTAACAAAAACAGTGTGTTTGATAAAATGGAGGTCGATATGTACCTTTAAATAATTAGCTGGAAGCTGAAAATAAAAAGAGACATTTAGATATTCCAATGTTTCCAGAATGATGAACACAACTAACAAAATTAAAACTCAGGATGACTTGCATTTTAAAGCCCAAGACAGAAAACTTGATTATCAGCGAGTCACTGGACTGTTTTTCTATTTTTAAATTATATAACATTTTAAAATCATATTATTATTATAATTCTTAGAAATTATGATTTCAATGCAGGTGGGATTCCTTAGAATCCAACACAAGTACGAGATCATCTTTGCTATTCCACAAGTCCCCAATCTGGGCAAAGATGCCACCCTCTCCCCGGCACTTCGGACCACGCCTAGACCCCGTCTGCGTGCCACCCACATCATGCCACGTCCTGAAGGTATGTTTTCACTATATACAAACAGTGGCATGACCTAAACATTTAATACAGTTAACAATATAATCACAATACTGCGCTAAGAACAACAACAATGCATTTAAAACACAATAGAAAATAGGACAATATTACTGCTCACAGATAAAGTAAATCATGTTGATTATCTGATTAAAAGTATGAATGACAGTAACTGGGATCATCAGACGGTAAGCAGTCAGTCTGTCCTCATCATTGGTGTGTTGGATGCTGGAGAAATGGGCAAGTGTAAAGACATGGGTGACTTTAAAAGGACTTGTGGCCAAAAGATTCTTCAGTGGACAATACTCTCAGTGGTCTGAACGACAAATGGACTACTGTGGCCAAAGTCACCAAAGGTTTTAGTGATGTTCACTATCAAAAGTGCCTGTGCACATCATACGTCAACCAGCATCCAGTTATTATTGTGTTCAGGATGTTAAACTAGTGGCTTCATGTTAGTTAGATAAGCCTTTTCAGAAAACCGATAGCATTCTCCAACAGCTGGTAAAGGATTTTAAGTGGCAAATCATTACATTTAGCTGGTTATACGGTTTTACACTTTGTACCAAAATGCATTATTTATATGGTACTAACTGAAAACTCACTCTTATTTCTGATCGAGGCCATTTTTAAATGAAAAGGAAAACAATGAAAAAGTGTCGTTCAGGAACCAATACCTAAGACCTGGTATTAATATCTGTATTTGCTATTGGAACAATGCTGAACCCCTATGAAAACAGCCTACTGCTCTTGGATGAGTGGCTTCTTTCCAACTACTGAAATCATTTCATGACAGCACAAAGATAAAACAGTTGTTTTACCTAAAGTCTGGCTTATACCGTAAAAACAAGTTGAGAGAAAATCACCGAAATGAAACTAAAAGTGCCAAAAGCATTACTATAGGAGGAAATAAAATAATTTTTCATGCTGTCATAAATACATGTGCTTATAATAAACAGAATGAATACTGAATGAATGATAGGCCTCTTGTCCTAAAAACAGTGGCTCTCTTGTTTGAATGAATATGATTACCTTTATAGTTCCTTGAAAGCTTATGGGTCTGAAGAAGTATTTTCTCTTGACTAATACCCTTTAGGGACTGTTTGTCACTTTGTTCATTTAGAACAGTCATATCTCATTCAGAAGTTATACTGTATCTGTCAGTCAATATTTTGACACTAGTCAGGGAAGCATAATTTGGAGTTAAAAGAGCATCATGGTTGTGTAAGTGAATACTCAGTCTGGATCAGTTTACATGGGTTTGATGATTTTGTTCATGCTTTAGATATCCCAGCTAAGTGCCCAACGGTGGGGCAAGATCAATAACTGCACTCACCTTTCACGCTGTTATCGACCCTTCCATTAGCTGGAACACTCTTGGTGTATTTATGGCAACATAGTTTTTTTCCAATGGTTCAATACTTTAATCAAATTAGCAGGTGGTTCTCTAACTCTGTGAGCCACTATAGGAGCATATGAACCATTTATTTTTTATTAATATGTATTTTTATAAAACATCACAGGCAATTTCAGAGACGTTTTACCAATTAAATAGTCTTTATAATAATGATGTCATAATGTAGATGCTATTTTATTGTATATTATATTGTTCACCATGTTGTTCATTTTGTTTTTACATATTGTTGTGGTTTTATAATGTTGTGCTTGCGAGAAACCATCTGCTGGAATCAAATTCTTTGTTTGTGCTCGCTTGTTTACATGGCCAATAAACGCAATTCTGATCCTGATCTGGTTCTGGATAAATTCTAACTAGGAATGTACCAATCATGATTTTATAGTTGATTCAGCAAACCAGTTTACACATTATCATAAGCCCTTTTTAAATCAAGAGCCCAAACAAAACAACATGACCCAAAACTTCTGAATTAAAACGTCCTTGTGAGTTCACTTCAAATTTGATTAAACTACATTTATCTGAGATTCTGCTTAATTTCTTTCCTTAAGTTTTTCTTGGGGTTTACCATGAGCAAAGTTGGTTGAACACTTTGCTTTAAGGCAGTGGTTTCCTCGGCTGGGTTAAAATAAATGTGCTTCCAGTCAGGGTAGCCATTAGTGCCTAAAGGTTATTTTCTACTCCATGGTGCTTTGACTCTGCGTCTACCATTTCCCTCGGCTATTATTGAATAACAATAAAAAATAAAAATGCAGAAGACATCTGAGAAGATATTACAGTGTCAAATGTTGGCATTTCATTATACATATGCAAAAAGGGGAAGGACAAATGCAAATTGAAGACTCTACATTTTACATATATTTACACTTAGTTACATTCAAAATATACTTAATGTTTACATTTACTTATTTATTTCAACTGTCAAATAAAATATGATAAATCACAACCACGTCAACTAAAAAGTATATTATCTATAAAAAAAATAATACAATTGCATCTTTTCTTTTATTTTCTGATGCAGGTCACTTTTTCAAAGCTCTACTTCACATCACACTGCAATTACTGGACCATATCTAATGGCCTATCTATTATAGTACTTTTTGTCTCCTGCTGAGGCTACACACACATTTATTTTGTATAATGCGGACCTAGTACTACACACACTACTGCTCTGGAGCAGTCCAATTTCCTTTTGGGCATCAATAAAGTTAATCTTATCTTTTATCTTTCCTTTTTGTGAATTTCCTGCCATTGGATCCTTTGCCACACACTCTTCCCTTCCTTCATGCCTCCCACCTTGGACTCTGTGTAGGTGGAGTGAAAGTGGTGTGTGAGTACAGCACCCAGCAGGAAGGAGTGGTGCAGGAGGAGCTCACTCTGGTTAACAGAAGCAGGAGGGATAGCAGTGTTCGAGTGAGACTACAGGCCAGAGTGATGGGTGAGACACACACACAACATAGCAGCAGGCAAACACACACTGATGGCATGAGCACATGTGCACACTGCCTGACACTTTCGCATTTTTTCAGGTTTGTGCATTTGCATAAATGCTGGTGAAGCAAAAGTACACACACTAATTCGTATTCCTATCTTAGTGGGTTATTTTCTTTACCATAGTGAAGTGCTAAATGCTGCATTGCTTTACCCAGTCCAATAAAACCTCTTTACCAGATAAATATGTCTACAAGACCAACGTTTTCATGTGCTCCATCATCCTGGGCGCAACTATGCTCGTGTCCAGAAACACAAATGTTTGTATTCCTGTCTTTATGAGGATTTCGCTTTTGGCATGACTGTAGCACGCTGATGTGTTTCATTCTTAATAATGGTGCCACAAAGGCTTCATTCATCAATGCCATGGAAGACCCATGCTGGTTCCCTGCGTGCAAGCATCAAGATGAATAAATCTATGTAGATGTGTAAAGGATGTAAATGTTCTTTATCATTTTTTTACACAACACAACCATCAACTACCCAATGGTTCTCAACCTTCTCAACATTAAGGCCCACCTGTTTATCCCAGCGTGTTGCCAAAGCACACTTGGCCATGTTAGGTTACATTTAATAACCAATTGTGGACCAATGGCCTGTCTCGATTTAAGATTTCGCAGCCCATCAGTGGTCCGCTGCCAAGTGGTTGAGAAACTCTGCACTACACTACACTTTCTCTACACTACTTTTTACAAAAAAGTACTTTCACGATTCATTAATTCATTAATTTTCTGTAAACATGTAGTCCTTACTAGCGTTTTGGGTACTCAAAACGTATCCTGGGGTCAATGGGCATGAGGCAGGGACTCACTTTAGGTGGGGCGCTAGCCCACGGCAGGAAAATGTCCCTAATCAACTGAAAATGGGGCGTCTAGAGCATCATGCGTCTGGGTACATTTATTTTTAAGAGCACCTCTCAGCTGAAATATGTTTGCTCTCTAACCTTTTTAGAAATAGTGTAAAAGCTACATGTTTTTGTACAAGGCCTTTTCTTTTTGTGAGCCTCCCAGATGTCCAAATGAAGACCTATTTGGTCCCTACAAAGGCATAAGTACCTGGGCACACACACCATCTGTTTAGACCTCGCCATTCTTCAGTGAAAAACCGTAATAATCCTTAGTGTGTGGATTTGCCTGACCTGCTTTTAGGGCACTACTGTAACAGTGATAACAGACCATGACTCAGCGAGACAGCAGGGCCCTCTGGTGGATGATGCAGAATTTTGTCCCATTTTAATAAAACTGCAGGTAATCTTACTAAGGGTCATATTTCATTATGTCAATTTTTACATAAACAAATGCAGCTAGCCACTAGCACATCAGGCTGAATCAAAACAATGCTTAGTTCAATCTTTTAATGTACTGACAGGCAGTGTTGTACATTTTGCACACATGAAATCTAACTGGCGGAAAATGAAATGAAACAGATTAAGAATAGAAAGTGATGAACAAGAATAAACACTTGTACTAAACTAAAAACTGAGCATTTGGCATGATAGTGCAGTGTTTTAGTGCTGTCTCCTCACATCTAGATATCCTGGGATATCCTGGGAGTCCTCTCTGTGTGTAGTTTGTGTGTTTTTCCATGTTTGTGTTTCTCTTTGGAGCTTTGGATTTCCCCCGGCAGTCCTAAGACAGGTGGATTAGAGATGTTAAACTGGCCCAAGGTGTGCCTCTGACATGTATTTTATTTACATTTTCTTGGGACAATTTTGGTATTTACATATATTTCAAATCTGTCTTCTTCTGTATGGGATGATCAGGTATCCCACTGATTCTGAGCTCTTTTTAAACTCTGTATTTTCTGCTGAATTTGGCAGACCGCCACCACGGAACCCCCTTGCTGCTGGAGGGCGTGCGATGCTTGGGGACAGAGAAAGAGACTTCTACGAAAACCAATGACCGAAAGAAGATCTGACTGCAGTTGTTCTACATACCAGCATGGACTGAGACGAGGAAATTAATACAGCGCATGCACCTCAAAATGTGCTCCAACAACAGCTATTCCCAACTCCAGTTCCGGTGATCCAAAGAATATGACAGTCTGAGGTTGATACTTTATCCAGCTAATAATTTCTATCCAGCTAATAATTCTACGCCTGGTGTTTGAGATATTCTTGTTCAGAGAGGCTACAGTTTTCGTTTTACTGGATCACTGGAGCTGGAGTTGGAGGGTATTGATTTTGCAACAACAACAAGCAATACTGAAGTCCTCCAGCTGAGGGCGTGATGTGCGATAAGTTCGTGTCAAGCATTATGAGGAGCATTCTGAAAGATGAGAACTTCTCAGTTTAGGTCATTGCTGGGAAAGGTTAAAGCAAGTTTCAGGTATACACGTCCAAATCTTTCAAAATGTAAAGGACGGTTCCATGATCGGTGTGCCATTTGTGTCCCAGTTATATTATTTAGAAATATGTATGTGAAGGAAAGGTCGTTTTTATACAGGTAAAACATAATTCACACTCGTCTACTTGTTTTAGTGTATATCAAATAACACATAATGCCAAAGTACAGCAGGAACCAACATTTTAGCCTGGCTGAATATACCTAGTTTTTCAAATTTCAGTCATTCATATGAAATAACTTGAATATTACATATCTTGGTTAATAGGACTGGACCCAATACAATGACAACACTGATACAAATGAATCAAATCTCATTCTCTTAAAGACTATCAGGCATGAAATGTGGCCACATTCTTGGGAGGTTCATTCACTGTAGACTCGTGTGTAGACTCATGCCAAAATTATACATAATAAGTAAACAATTTGATTACAAAAATAGAATGTCCCAAATGTCCTCATGCCATTAGCATGTTGTGTATTTGCTAATTTAAGCCACTCACAGCAAAGAAACCCTCAGAAAATGTATAAAGTCTGAGATTAATTCCATCATTTTTGTGACATGCATGTTTGGCTAATGTAAATATTTTAAAAAATTCATACAAATTAAGTTTTGAATTACAAAATGGGATCCCAATAGTGGAATCAGACTAACTTCAAAACCCTGCTGAGGGGTCATCTTCAGGAGCAAATAAGTGTTTAATTAGCATCACCATTCATTTTGTAGGTTTACTTCATAGAACAACAACTAGTTGAATAGATTGCATGGCCTTTCTAAGAGCCACCCTTCACTTCTTCATATTTTACTTCCAAAGACCCAGACTTCCTTGCAAATATATGTAGTCATGAGGAACAATTCTTCAGGCTTCCTGAAGGACTTTAAAAGTTTTCTCATTTTCAGTCTGGTCCCTGAAACTGACGAGTTTCAGAGGAATGTTTTTGGTTTGTTAAACCACACAGTGACCTATATGTGTAGCATTAAAGCAGACCACAGCCAGTGAGGATGATTGTAGATGATCAGGCTGCTGATTTGAATACTGGTGATGCTGAAAATAAAGTGGCTGAGGGGTGGCTCTTTTTTGTCAAATGCCTCTTCCCTGTTCACCACAAATCTTCTTATGTAATGCACAATTCTGTGGTTCCTTTTAAACTTGTAGTATCATGTTTGTAATGCATCCAAGTCTTGGAGAAGTCAGTTACCAGCGGTTAGTTTTGTGTTGTAAGTTGCCAGCCAAGTAGAAGGATTAAGGATGGGTCACATTCCTGTGACGTTGTTGGGCTTAAATGTCCAGATGGACAAACACACAAGTTCACTAAAAAAAGACTTGTGCTGTGAAGCCGGAGCTGTAACTGTGGCAACAATCACTGGCTAATCATTCAAGCACTATTATTCTGTCTATAGACTTTTTCCATTCACAATAAAGTCAGCCTGTCTCAGAGTATTATTCCAGATATCAAACAATACAAGCTACTTTTTCTGTAAAAAAAAAGTATTTATGTAAATTATGCACCAAATGTAATAAACTATACGTATGTTACTTCTGTGTACCATGCACTTCTGTTGACGTTTTGTCAGTTCATCTCCTATGTCTCATTTTTGCCTGATTTGTTCAAATTGTACTGGTTCACAAAATGCATAAAAATGGAACGGTGTCAAGCAGTGTATTATACAGTGATATTGAATACGGAGGAGGAAGTCTATATGAATGAAAATGGAACCTGTCAGTGCTTTTCTTGTGAGGGTTCTGGAAATCCAACATAATGGTATTAGTGCAAGGACTCTCAACCCCAGTCCTGAGAACACTCAACCCTGTTTTGCTTTGTCTCATCTAGCACACAAACTCATAACTAGTGAACATGTGTTCTGGATCAGGTATGTAAACAAAATATGCAGAGACTTGGGTTGCCAGGACTGTGACTGGGAAGCCCAGTGTTAGTGGTCGAATGTTGCAGTTTAACACTGTATCCAGAAGAGGGCAACAGAAACCAAAAAATGAAATATCCCATTTGTATCCTTACTTGGTACCACAGTTATTTCTCTAAACAAATATTTAAATGACGGGAACCCTCCACCTTCAGGAGTCAACACAACTGCACGCATTTTGTTGACTTAGTTTTAAAATGGACAACTGGGTCAATATCACTATAAAGTGCCCTTTGTTGTCCCCATCACAATCATGGAGTTATTTTGGCCATTTTGTGTAATAATACTATTCTGCTCTGTTTAAGTATGTAATTATTGGTATTTCTGTGTCTCTTCCTTCAGTTGTCCTCCCCGTCATTTCTAAATGATATCCATTTGACCATTTTCCAGGTCTAGCACCTCTCTGTACTTTGTTTGTTGTATCTTAAACTTAACTCAGATATAGGATTGTTGTATTTTATGTACATGGATGTACGTCTGTTCTGTATACGGTGAAAATCCTTGATTACTAATACTGGCTCTTGGTCTAGGTTTTGTCAGGTTGGGTCAGGGTAGTGTTTTTGGTTACAAATCCTGCCTCTCTATAGGAAGTTGTTTGTTAGATATACTAGATAAGAGGCGCGCGCCACCCTTGAAAGTTGTTTTGTAGTTAGAGCAGTGTAGATTAAAATAAGTATTTTTTGGTAGGTAAAGCATATAATATGATAAATCACACAGTTCAGGTTTAGGGACGTTTTTGTTTTTATTCTGTTCTTTGCTTTGGTGTGGTGTCTGGGCCCAAACTGTTCGCATTTTTATATGATAAATATTTTGTACATAGTGTCTGTATATATCGTCCGTTGGTAGAGTTAATCACCTGCCCTTTATGTTTTAATGTATATGGGTAATTCTTACGGGCACTTTCATGTCCTTTGATCATATTTTATAAAAAAAATTAAAAATATGTACATTTCATACTTTCATAGATATTTTTACAATGAAAGTGATTTAGGACATTTTTACTGGAATTCTACAATGACATTTTCACCTTTTTCAACAGAAAAGATAAAACAAAAGCCCACTGTTAAGGACAGAGATACATGCCCGGTACCCACACATGGATATAATAGGCCTCATCCCTGAACCCATACCTGTGAAAAATGTCACAAGTAGATTAAGATGTCAGTATGGAAAGAAATCTGCAAAAATTGGCCTTGAATGACATTTCTCTCACACACAAACACAAACACACATACACACACAATTTCACTTTCATGCACATATAAATTATCTCACATACACAGTGTATAATCATTCTAAATGATCTCTGGACACACTTTTCAGATTATTGTTGCTCTAAGAGACTATTTACAATTTGACAATACTAAATGCACACACACACACACACACACACACACACGTTTAAGTATTTGGGATGTGTCCTTCAACAATTAATCTAACGAAAATTCATCAGTGTTCATCTAAACATTAAGAATGTTAAAACATTACTTCACAACTTTGTTTAGCTATTTTTGGTTATAGAGTAAGTCTGTACTGTTAATCTGTTCATGGTAAGAGACCAAACAGACTAAATGGATTTGTTTAACGTACTTGGGTGCTTCAGAAATTTTTAAAATAAATGTCTTGTTAGTATATGGTCAATTTATTTTAACTGCCACAACACCCAGTAATTTCCACCACCCCATGCATTTTGAAGAAATAGTTACAAAATTCTAATCACTCCTTCGAAACTTCTGCATAGTTTATGGGATAATGTTCCACTTAATGTTAAACACAAGTAGTCATTCCCTGAAATGTATCTATCAAGTCCAGTATTATGTGTAAGGTTGTGGTGGATGAACGCTTTGTGTTTGGTCCTAATCGCAATAAATTTAAACAATCCATAAATGTATGGTAATAGCAATATTGGCATAAAGTGGTAAAACTATATGTGAAAGTGGTCTTACCTTGCAATGATGAAAAATTATTTATATCATACTATTTTAAAATAAATGTAAAATATTTACATGTGATGGAAATTACATTAGTGCAAGGTAGGTCGGGAAATCTGTAAAAAAACACCAATTTGTCTTGTAATTTTAGTGCGTTCTCTTATGGACCATCAAACAAGACTAGTTATACTAACCTAACAGACTGTGACAATGCTGATTTGAACACATTTTTGCCCCTTAGGTTCACAAGGTCAAAAGTGCCCGTAGTTGAAGAATCGCCCATATACACTCAAATTGACTTGTCATATATAAATCGTCTCAGTCTCTATTCCTGTGTCCGGTCGGGTGTCCTTTAAAAAATCCAGTATCATATCCCTGAACGTAACATCGCAATGCAAAGACATGTCTGCATAAACATGCGGTAAGCAGAATAACTGTGCAATGAATTACGAAGAATTAGCATCCTAGATATTTGAAGTAATAGCCTTTACATTCACTATGAAACACAATGTACTTAAAATGTGCTTAACAATACCTTAATTTACCTTAATTTACCCTGAAAATACGCCGCACACCTGAACCGTTCCCTTCATTTTACCTTAAAAGTGGATTTAAGGTGTGAGTGTGAAACCCCTTAATCCTAAACACAAGACATTGTCTTCAGGAGGCTCAGTAATGTAGGGGGCACATTTTTAAAATATAGGAAAAATTCAGTAGTTTTAATCTGTGCACTTTTCCACTTAATTTTCCTTACTTTCCTGGAAATTAAGATACAAACTAAGGTTCTATTAAGGGGTAAAATTAAGGGGTTTGGTTTCGTAGTGATTCGTTCTGAAAATTGCGAGAATGTGGAATTAAATTGAGTCGAATTGTGGATTTATTTAGTCGTACACTCCTAATCACGACAGACACAAAAAAGCTGTGCGCTGCAATGGAACTTTTTCCTCCACAAGGAGAGGATATGACATACTAGCACAACTAGCACAATCAGGGAGCAGTAAAATGGAGAGAGTTCAACAGTGCCAACATTTATAAAACTAATTCAGAATACTCTTTCCAGGATTAAGAGATTATATATGTATGTATGTGTACATATATATTGAGAGAGAGAGAGAGAGGTGGCGTTTAGCTAATTTGAACTCTGCGCCGTCTCTATATTACGTGCAATGAAACTATATTTAAGTGCAGCAATAAAACTCGTCATCAGACACACTCTTTTGTTTTTAAATTTAGATATTGTCTATGAATACCCACATTCGCAGCAAACAACTCAGATGTCAGGATGGCCGAGCGGTCTAAGGCGCTGCGTTCAGGTCGCAGTCTCCCCTGGAGGCGTGGGTTCGAATCCCAC
>JBBKCR010005706.1:0-12945 GCA_037577295.1 Ladigesia roloffi | reverse complement strand
AAAATTTATTTAGTTTCATTTAACCACTTATTACACACACTGTAGTTAGCAGAGCGGTGTGTGGGACATGCCAAAATCACGTGCATCCAATGAAATACAACTGTATAAAATGAAGGAAACACATTTTAAGAGACTTTTCATTGTACTGATATGTGTGCAAGTGTGTGCAAGCCGCTTATAATAAAACCTCAGACTTTCATTATTCTGCTACTTTTTCATGATAACTGAGTGAGTGTGATGAGGACACCAAAGGCACCTCATAGTGATATTGACTCCTAAACAACACCTCCTAACAACAGAAGCTGTTGAGAAACAACTGAGTGACAACCAAACCCTACACCACAGTAATTACCTGCCAAAAACCTAGCAACTAATTTGTATATCATAATCAGGATCAGAAAACTTTATTGATCCCGGAGAAAATTGCTTTGACTGCATAGCAACAACCTTTTAAACCTTAGCAACCACAAAACAGTTGTCTTAAAATGTTTCACTAAATAAATCTTAGTCGTCACTTTTGACTGGGAACACGGCAGAGGTGATTTTTTGCTACTTTTAAAATAATATTTAAATGGTTTAAAATAAGTGTCTTTGGTAAAAACCAAAATTAATTTCTCTGTGATGAACATCAACAAAAACAAAATGTTTAATCTTAGTATGTGATACAACAGAATTACTCTATAATGTTTTTTTCTTGAAAAAATGAGCTGTATGACCTGATGTGAATGAGGCCTACAAGCTATTCATAGCTTAGTTCCAACACAACATTAGGTAGTAATATATATATTACGATGGATTATATATCCCAGTCAAAAGTGACCATGAACACAAAGAGTGTTAATGAAAACAAAAGGAGGGTTAATTAAAGTGCTCAAAAAAAACAGCAAAGTCAGCACATTAGCTCTAAACCCAAAGCTGGGTCTTCTTCACATCAGATTGCTTGTTCCTTAAACCGTTTTTGTAAACTAAATAAGCACTGATCAGACCTGGACTAGACCTGATACGTTTCCTGCGCTAAATGAGGCCACGTCCACTGGCTTTAAACACCTACGCAAACCTGAACTAAACGGTTGTGGGCGAGACACAGCAAATATTTACAGAAGCGCCCTAGTATTGATCAGAAAACTGTTTCTCATCCTTTGAAACTCCTTTCTTTAACATAACTAATCTAAATACAAATACGTTCTCTTTCTCTCTAATTATCATTCATTATTATTCATTTTACTTTCCATTGCTGTAAAGCACATTGTATGTGCCATATAACTAAACATGCACTTGAACCGGGGGCCTTACACAGATGTCTTACAAGAACTGAGTTAGTTCTTTCCATTTGACCATACATGGACATGAAATAATAATGTTTGGTGATTTTAAAATCCACTTTGAAAAAGAACAGGAACTATTGAAGCTAGAGCTCCTACTGCGGCTTAGTCTATCATCTCTCACTGAATGTAACCTAAATAATAAGTTTTCCATTCAGTACAATTTCTAAAGTAATGAGGAACCAGGGAGGAATAGAGTCACAGGTATCTGCAAACTACAGTAGTGATGATTTTCTGGAATTTTTTAACAATGAAAATCAAAGCCATTAGATAAGATATTCAAATATTTTTACTCCACCACAACAAGCCACAACAGATACTAATCAAAATATAGTTTGAGGTTCTTCCAACACAGAGGGATTCAATCAAACTATTGCAATAATATCAGTTTTACAACACAAATGTAATATTTGTTTACGCCAGACAACTGGATGACTTAATTTTAAAGCATAAAATAGAACAAATTCTTACAGTGGCGGATCTTCAACTAAACTAGTGAGTGGTTCTCGACAGGTGAGGGGTGGTTCTATGCAACTTCCCTTGCTCTGACATCACAGTAGGGGAGCAATCCAAACTTCTCATAGAAACACAGGAATCCTGTCACCAAAATATTTTAATTGATTGACAGAAAATGAATGGATATTTTTTTCACGCTTGGAGTGTTTATAGGAGCAGCAGAGACAAATGAAAATACAAGAGAATGCAAAAATGGAGTTTTGCATAAAATTCCCCCTTTAAAAAACAATGCAGAATGGTGGGAGAGATGCTTTATTGTGGGAGTTTCTTCCTTTACCTATCTAAAATGAGAGATAATTACATTCCCTGTTTGGATAAAAGTTAGGATACGAGTTTTCCCACAGGCAACTTAGGCTAAGAAGACTAATGTTAAAAGTGTACTTTAGTCTCAGACCTGTATCTGGGAAAGTGTCTCTTTAGTTCCTCTCAATAAATCAGAAGAGTAACAGTGAAAATTGAGAGATCTGCCTTTATTTGGTTGACTCTGTCATTACTGCTGTAAAATTGATTTGCACTCTGGAACAGGAGGACGTAATTATTATATTCAGTGCCACACCTTGTTCTTATCTCCATGTGTTGCCAGACAGAGCCAGTTGAACATATTTTCGAAACAAAACCGATGACCATATATGGAACAAGCTCTGATAACCTAGAAGGTGTGGTCAGCAGGTCCCCCTTTCCCAGGAATCCAGTGGAGATCTTTCTTTCTGGAGGAGCTCACAGGGAGTGACACTAAAGGGAGAGACGGAGCGAGAGAGACGAGTTCATGAGGAAGGATGAAATAAAGAAGGGGTGAGAAGCAAACTATACTCTGCTGGAATGTAAATGAACAATCTGTTAATCAAATAATAAGGAATCAGGAAAGGAACTAAACGTATTAAGTAGGAGAGCATTTGAAGAGGACACCCAGTCGTCATGATCACTCTGGAGAACCGTTCCATTACGATGCCCCTGGCCATCGTGCGACTCCTGGAGATCCTGCTTTCCTGTGTCTGTTTCAGCCTTGTGGCCTCTGTGGGCCATTCTTCCTCCTCCTACTGGGCCTGGAGCATGTTCACCTGGGTCTTCTGCTGCTTAATGTCTCTTCTGATCCTCATCCTGGAGTGCAGCAACCTCAGTGCCAGAGTGCCCATCTCCTGGAACGACTTCACCACAGCCTTCGCCATGTTGGCCACACTGATGATGCTGGCTGCCTCCATCATCTACCCCTCCTTCTTTGCTTGCAGTTCGTGTTCTCGTCAGATTGCTGCCACTGTCATGTCTTGCCTCAGTTTCATTGTTTACGCTGTAGAAGTGGGAATGACTCGGGCCAAACCTGGCGAGATCAGTGGTTTCCTGACCACTGTTCCAGGCTTGTTGAAGGTTCTGGAAACGTTTGTTGCCTGCATCATCTTCACTGCCCTCCCAGCTCCCTCCATATACTCCCACTTTCCCGGACTGCAGTGGTGTGTGGCAGTTTACTCTCTCTGCTTCATCTTCGCTTTCCTAATCATCATCCTCACCATCGGCCGGCTGCTGCCACGGTGCCCATTTCCCTTTGACAAAGTGCTAACAGGCTACAATGTGCTGGCTGTGCTGATGTATATGACAGCTGTGGTCATTTGGCCTTACTACAGTTTGAGAAACAACCCGAGACCACCGAACTGCTTTCCAGCAAACTGCCCTTGGAATGACCTGGTGGTGGTGAGCTTCATGACCTGCGTCAACCTCATTGCTTATATTGTGGACACATACTATTCAATGCGCCTAGCTTTCTTTATTACACCTGCGTAAAGATGACAACCGACATACAGACATGCTGAGTAGTCTATTTACATGGTAAATACTTGTTTTTTTTCATTTGTTGTATGTACAGATGTACTTTTTTTGGGGGGGGGGTATATTAATTGAAAATTGATTAAAATAAAATAAGTCTACAAGTGTGTTAAGTATCCACTATACTTTATTACATCCGTTACATCTGTATTGAGTGTGTTCTCTAACACTTTATATCATTATTTACTAAAGCAATGTTTATGATTATGGTTTGTACCTACTCTCTTGATGAAATTTCTTTGTTTGCAAAAGAATCCCATGACATTACTTTCCTTTGTAAATCTTTGACTACCAAATGCTGTCTTTATTTTGAAGCAATTTATATGTTTCCCTATTAATGAAAACAAAAATAGTAATAAACACATTTCTTGTGGTGTCTCTACATGGTTAAAAGCACCACAAAAAATAAAAAAACCCTCCAAAATGTTTGTGTGTGTGTGTGTGCACGCTGTATAAGAAATGAAAAAGTGGGGATAAATGTATGGGGAAAGCTCTGATAAGTTCCACACTTCACAGGCCATCACATTTCTGTGCAGGTAAAAGAGTCCTGTTGGTCAGCACATAAATAGGCAAACATATAAGGTTTAATAACAAACATTTAGATTATGCTGTATGTTGGAAGGTACCAAGTTGCCCCTTTAAATAAATAAACAGTATTGGATTGGTTCTGCAGCTCCTCCTGGTCTATATTTTAATGTTTTCCATCCCTCAAACATACCCTATATGTGCTAATCTACAAGCTTCTTCTGGATTTTATTGGGTGTGATGGAACAGCATAAAATGTGTCACACTCCAGTTACAGTTTGATGACTGGAAGCATAACGATATAAATGCTGATTATCTGTGACCTTGTTTTGCTAGGAGAACCAGGCCCTGATGAGGCTGACTATGTGAGAGGACATAAAAACTAAAAGCTAACTAGCTAGCTATATCGTCCATCTTACTCTCCAGTGTTAACTCCCTAGACAATAAACTAAACAACATCCAACAGGGACCCAGCATGAGTTCAGAAATGGCTATGGGGATTGGCAACAAGCAAAAAACAAATGCAGTGACCATAATGTGGAAATGAGCACCAAGACAAGAGGAAGTGTTTACATCAATACTGACTGGTTGGTAAATGCAGTGCAGAGCTCTTGTCTCACCACTGCTGGAGTTTGCCAACACCATCACTATGAAACCAAACCGCTTCATTTTACAGCAAAATACCTATATTTTTAGGTTTCCTATATGAGAAATAAAGGGAAATAAAGGGAAAATGGGTATGGATTAATGATAATTAAGGGGTAAAACTACTGAATTGTCCCCTTAATTTTTTTACAAATTATCCCTTTAAATAACAGAATCTCCTGAATTAACACTGAATTAACACATGTTAAGATTATGGGGTTTCACACTCATCCATTAAATCAAAATTTAAGGTAAAATTAGGTGTTGATTTCACAAATTAATGGCCACTTATTTCAAACGAAGAAGCTTGTTGTATTTTCAGGTGTAAATTATGGTACGTTTAAGCACATTTTCAGTACATTGAATTTCATAGTGCGTGCTCGCAGAATAATCCCACCTACTACTAATGCTAACGATGTATTACATTAACTGTACAGAGTTATCAGTGAGCTCCAAAAGCCAGGAGGACTGTTGTCAGTGGAGAATTTAACCATAGAAATGTATAACACAAACATTACTGACATGATCTGCACTGAGCACCATGGCCACCTTGTTTACTCTGATGGTCCTGGGGCCATGCAGAAATGACAATAAACCTACTAAAAGTATGAAAAGTATACCCAATGAACTTAAGGATACCAAAACATGTACTTTGTTGGTTTACACAATAAGCTTGCGAGAATTAAACAATCAAAAACATCGCTCAGTGGAAAGTAAGTACCACAACAATGCTAAGATAGCACTGGCTAATCTGCACGACACTACAAGCAGATTACAAAGCTCCCATTCAGATTAGGTGGGGCACATAGCAGGGCACATTAATCATACTCCATTTTGACTCCATTACACACAGCCAAAACCCACAATGCAGGAATTTACTGCCCCTTCCTTCAGAGCACTAAACCTTTAGCAGCACGTTTTGTAATATGTTTTTAATTCAATTTATTTATCCTTTCTCAGGGGACAATAATTTATGTGCATTAACTCTCACAACTCTGGACTTTATTTATTGTATAGTTAGTCAAGTGTACAATTTGTGTTTTACTCATGGTGTATACTTTTGCAATGTATTGGTTGATTTGTTTATTCCTTTGTCATTTTAATCAATAAACAAACTAGTATTCCTGTTGTTTGTACCATGATAATAAACAAATCTTGCATCATGTATCTTGTATCTGCAACACAACCACTTTAATTGAAGTTTTGGTAATTGTGGGATTTTTGGTGAACTGTTGGCAGCTGGAACTGATAGGAAAACTGATGCCTTTATGTTTCTTGACTGAGGTCCCTGTATATTCATAGTAAGAGGATTTACAAGGATATGTCAATACAATTAACAAGGTGTAAAATAATAAAAGGCTTTGGGTGGATACAATAATTATGACATCTGTACATCTGTGAAATGTTGTGGCTGTAACTCTTAAACTTTAAATGTATTTTACAGCTTTCTCTACATATAAAGAAACATACATATAAAGATGTTAACTTTGAATGTATAGCTAGAAAACAGCTACTAGGTATTGGGTAACTGATAATGTCAGTATTATTTAAGATGTGAGGGTGTGAGTGGACCTCCACTATACACAGATAAGAATCAGTGGAGCAGTTTGACTTCAGAACAGAGTCCAACAAGTGAGAAACTCATTTGATAAGATGGGATCAACCACCAATGAACACCAAGAAACTGATCATAAAAGAGAGCTGATAAGGTCTAGAAGGTTTACTGATGGTTCCTGTGCTGCCGACTACCCAGAAGAGACAACCACACCTAATCATCACTGGAAAGTTCCAACTTTGTTACATCTGGATTCTGATTATTATACAAATGCAAAGGACATTTTGAGAAAGAGAGAAAATGTTGAGGAACGTAAATGGATGTGTTGATATGGGTGAATCGACAGTAACTCATTGGACTTACGAACGATTCTCTTGATTTTCAAACAAGAAAAAGAGGCGGCTTTATATGGTGACATTCTGAAAGTACTGATGAGGAGAAATAGCACCAGATAACGGAGCAACCAGTGATCACTATGGAGTCTGTGAATTTTAGATCCCTGATAGAGCCGGTCGGCATCGTGCGGCTCTTTGAATTTGCCCTGACGTGCATCTGTTTCAGCCTCGTGGCCTCTGTGGGCTATGTGAACTCCTCCTACTGGGCCTGGAGCATGTTCACCTGGTGCTTCTGCTGCTTCATGACCCTTCTGATCCTTATTCTGGAGTTCTCCATGCTCCACGCCAAAGTGCCCATCTCCTGGGATGACTTCACAACAGCCTTCGCCATGCTGGCCACTCTTATGCTTCTCGCTGCCTCAGTCATCTATCCGGCCGCATATACCTGTCCCACCTGCGTCCGACAGATCTGCACCGCCGCCCTGTCTTGGGTGTGTTTGCTTCTATATGCTGCAGAGGTCTGGCTACTTCTCAGGAGGCCTGGGGAAATCAGTGGCTTTCTCTCCACTGTGTCTGGTCTTCTGAAGATCCTGGAGACTTTTGTGGCCTGTATCATATTCACTGCTTTGACTCCTGCTGTTTATAATTCCTTCCCTGGGCTCCGGTGGTGTGTGTCAGTTTACTCACTGTGCTTCATTTTTGCTTTACTCATCATCCTCCTCACCATAGGGGGGGTGGTGTCAGCCCTCCCCTTCCCTTTTGACAAGGTAGTCACCGTCTATAACATCCTGTCTGCAGTGATGTACATGACGGCCGTGGTAATCTGGCCTCTCTACGCCTTTGAGAAAAACCCGCGCCCCGTTGACTGTAATCCCTGTGATTGGGACAAACTGGTCGTCGTGACTTTCATGACTGCGATCAACGTCATAATCTACATTTTTGATGCAGCCTATTCGATAAAACTTGTATTCTTCACACGCCAGGAGTGAAGCAAAGAAGAAACGTTTTTTCCAGAGCAGTATGAAAAAAACAGTGTTCTGTCACAATTATTGATGATGTAATTACCAGTCTTTATATTTCCACAAAGGGATCATTGTACATGAAAAACTGTTCGCTCTAGTCTTTCATCAGGTTCTGCAGCTGCAGTTGAGGTTAATGATTATTCATTTTCAGTCTGAAAGCAATTAATTAATTGCCAGTGGCACTTTCGACTGGGGTGCTAATTCCACACATTTGCTGTTTCCTAGCTGTGGTCAGCTGTAATACAGGTATTTTTTTAAACCAAAGGTGTTTTGCCGACTATTTAAACACAAAAACATATTTTTCAACCCAAGACACTCAAAAGGCCACACTAGAAATACACAATATTTTAAGAATATGCTTTTTCATAGACTATACCTTTTTAATGCCATATGGTGACGATAAAATGTGCACTAAATGTAAACACCTTTTATATACAAGTAGACCTTCATAAATAGAGAAACACTATCGCTGTGCAGCTGCCCAGTGTAATAGTGCTGTAAATGTTTAATGACTGAGGACAGGTCTGTTCTAAAGGTCATAGTATGAGCTGAGGTTATGAGAACATCTACAAAAATCTGGTTTATTAAAATGAGAAAAAGGAATAAATTGCAAAGAAATTGCCAACATTGCAACTTATACTTGCATTTTTAGACTAAACTGTATTTCTCTTCTCTGTTGTTACATAAAATATACATAGAAAAGACGAAGTATGATGGACTGTTGTTATATTTAGGAAATAAAAACACAGGACTGAAAAAATGCAGTTGAATATTCCAGAGACTTTCAGATCTGAAGGGAGTTTAATGTACGAGACTATCATGGGGTGTGCTAAATTAAAGACTTTGCCAAGATAAGTAATGTCAAGATAATTAAAGCCCGTGATGTATTTGAGCTCAAACATAATTATAAATCTCCTCCTACAGCAGTGCTACAATAGTTTATAGGGCCTGATTTTATGGTTCATGTAATCAGAAAATTCCCTTCAGGTGAGGTGGGAGAAACATTTTCAACATCAGTTAAAGATCAGTTAAAGAAGGTAATTACTGCTGGAGAGAAAACGACAGTCTCTTTATTTATGGGCTCCCAAATCAAATCGTTTTGTAGAAGTCTTTTTTTTTTTTTATCCCTGTGGGAGCTGTCCAGTGATGTCCTGATTTCTCTCCAGTTGATCAGGCTGCTCTACATAAAACTACATAACAAAACAGGAAACATGAAATGCTAGTTTTAGGCTGGAATGCCTCTAACAGAACAGAACATTATACAGCATCAGGAAAAATATTGCATCTTTTATAATGAACAGCTTAATTTTTTCCCTTCATTTGCTTATTAATCTTATAACTCAAATAAAACAAATCTCTTTATCATTATTTAACGAAATGGCAATAATTATTTTTGATGAACTCCAAGTAGTGTTTTACCATCCAACTGGTCTTATTGTGAGAGAAGAGTCAGTATTACAGCAGCATTTTTATACTTTTCCTCAGTAAATAAGATGTGATTCAGATAATCAGTCCCTCATAAATAAGATGTGATTCAGGTAATCAGTCCCTCATAAAGCAGAATGAAAGGCTTGTGTAGGAATTTAACAGACACTGGCATGGAATGGTTGTCATGGAGATGCTGATTTAAAAATAAATTACAGTGGGCTCTTATATTTCCCATGGCTGTATTCTTCAAAGTGTTCCTCTGTAAAGGCTTCAAATATCAAATTAATATACATTTTCTGAGCTATACCATATTATGCTATAGGGTAAAATCTTAAGAATTCCTAATTCTACAGGTTTAGGGAAACACATACCATTGCACACTTTTGCCACATAAATATCAAACACTCCAGAGTAAGAACCCTGATCACAAATAACCCTGTTCAGTGTGCTGTACAAACGAACAAACCAATCCCTATTGAGCATGTTTACTCTAAGAATACTGATAAATATGGGCTGCAGTGTCATCTGCACACAGACACAGACTAGATGAGCAAACACCTTGAGAAACCTTATTGAAAAGTGTTGTTCATCATCTCTGGGAATAACTAACAGAGGGAAACATTTCTAGATGGCTCAATAAAGAAGATGCACTCGGGTTGTACTTGTCTGCAGGTTAAGCAAAATTTGATCTTTTAAAAAAATCAACATATGAAATGGTCTTGACCCATCCCTCCCACTATAGATCGTATCTATTTGTATCCAAAGTCTAGTTCTATTAAATTGAACCAGCGACAATTTACAGAAAGTACAAGCGAGATTACGGATGTTTTGCTTCAAAAATGGAACCAGCAAATGGAGTGTAATCACAGGCAATCATCAGGTCCCAAATGACCACTTTCCACAGGTAACCATGGCAACTATAAAAAAAAACAGCCGTCTTGGTGACTTATTATATCCAGGGCTTTTAGAGATCTCCTGCTGAACATTCCATTTCGATCTGCCACTTTTGAAACATGGAGCCAGTCAAATCCATCCTAAACCCAAGATCCAGTAATGACCCGTGCAAATCGAAATTTCGTTGTTTTAAATTGTAGGCTGTGTGTTTTTCAGGTTTCAGGACCAATACATTTATGAAAAAAGATACCATACCTTTTTAAAGCTACATCAGTGTATTAAAATGTACTTAAATGTAATATTTAACATCCTAAAATCTACATAAAACACAGAGCATACTGTCTCATTTGCAAATGACAAGACATGCATTAATAAACATATGTGTCTATTTACAAGGGTTTTATAATGCATAAAAACTTAATAACACACCAACAGAATGCTGTTCCCCGGGCATCATATGGCTGCCCACTGCTTCACTTGAGTGAATGGGTTAAATGCAGAAGAAAACATTTCACTGCATGTTGTACTTGTATGACTGTGCATGTGACTAATAAAATTTGAATTTGAATTTGATTTGAACAGAAATGGTCTGGATTTACTTTTTGGAGATTTTGGAGGTTTAGACCAGAAAATGTCAAATATGACCTGTAATGTAAGAAGGTGCAGAGATTTACTAATATATCCTTCGTCTGCATATTAATTTACTGGAATCACATCATTATACGACAAGAGTGATTATATCCTCAACAGAAATAGGGAAACAAAAGATGCAACAGAAGGTTAAAGACACACATCAACATTGTATTAAGTGAAGTTCCAGTCTCTGATTGAATTTAGACCTATATGAGTCATAGTTTCTCCATCAGCTTAATTATGTGGGAGGTCAGGAGGGGAAACCACTCGGACACATGAAACACCAAGAGCTGATCTCAGCGAGAGGCAGAAGATTCCTCCTACATGTTTGGCTAAAATAGGATCATATAAAAGATTTCAAAGACTCTCTGAAATTATGGCTTGAATGTGCAGCCAAACAGGTTTGGCTTTCTTATGAAAATGTTTTTTTAATGTATATGAGTTAAGTCTAATAAGTGGTCTTGTGAATCTGAACAGGTTTAAACTTGTTTTTCTTTTAACTTTTGCTGGACAATCAGTCTTTTAGATGTGCAGGATAAGAATTACAAGAAAATATGCAGAAAAATTCCCAGATAGCACACATTCTTTGAAAGTACATTGATTCCATGTCAGACAAAGAGGACCTTCAATGTTAATCCAGCATTGATCTTGCTCGTTGAGAAGGCCTTCTATTCAACAATTAAAAATCAAACATTTGTGGATTGATCAACATTGTTTCAATGCTTGTGTGGCAAAGGTGCTTTCAACATGTGGGGAATGTGACCCTTGCAGCAACTTGACACTTTAATCCATCTGCTCATTTTATGGTTTCAATGAATCGCAAAAAATATATTTGTGAAAATACAGAGAAAAATGAAAAACAATGAAAGCAAAACAAAGCTGTGAACAACCAGTCAAACAGCTCCCACACGTGGAAAAGCTTTTAAAAGTATAAACATTTCAAATACACAGCTGATATTCTATTGCAGTTACTAGCTAAAAACCTTCCAGAGTTATTAGCAGAAAACTGTTTACTTCGCCTGGGTGTCCCATTACTTTATTCTAGGGGAACGATTTTCGGCTAATAAGTTGGGGGGCTATTAGGTTAAATTAGGGGTCTTTGAAAAAATGTCACCGAGCCCGTTCTAGATAAGAAGTTTCACATCATCCATGTTGGTGAGGGAATATCCCAGCAGGCAGTCCAGCCCCCTGCTAAGTAGCAGACAATTTTAATCACAGGGTAAGGCCAATTAGCAAATCTTCAAAAATTTAGACCTGAACATTTAGATTTCAATTTAATATTTATATTTTTGATTTAACATTTAGATTTAGATTTAACATTTAGTTTTAACATTTACATTTATACTTAATATTTAGATTTAATATGTAACATTTAGATTTAGATTTCATATTTAAAGTTAGATTTATCATTTAATTTAACAATTTAGGAGCAAGAAAATGTACCAAAACAAACTGTTTGTTGTGTGATTTTTAAACACATTTAGCTTGTGAAAATTGTGTGAATATTGTGGTAAATGCCGAACAAATGACAACTTGGAGTCTGTTAGTTCACTTATAGTTCACTTTATCAAAACTGAAAATGCTGAAATGCATATTGGGATCATTAATACAGAAAAAGCTAAGAACCCTCCGTAAGTGATTTTCACAAGCTGTATAAACTTAACTGATTTTCATATTAAACTCATTAACAGCAACAGCAATGTATCCAGATTTGATTATTTACTGTAAATCAATTTAATAACCCAATTAAGTTGCATGTTGGTTGTTTAATTTATGCATTTGCTTGATCTAAGTTTGTAATATTTCATGTGTGTGTGCATTTGCACTGAAACAGCCATCCTTGTGTCAAGAAATCCACACTCCTTTGGTGCAGATGTTGTTGATCCCTAACCTAGCACTTTTCTGAGGACTGAAACAAACAAATGGGGTTTAAATCCAACAAGAAAAATCCAGATTCCATGCCATACATACTACAGGAAATCTCAAATAAAATGTTGATTTGAGATGCCAGGGTGAACAGGAACAAAGAGATTATTTCAGGTGTCTTATTTTCGTCTTCTTCTACTTCGAGCCACTCCTGATCAGGGGTCTCCATTTCTTGTGTTCTCTGAATCTTCTTCTCTCACACTGCCTGCCTGCATGTCCTCCCTCATCACATCCATAAAAACTCTCCACAGACTCCTCCTCCCAACACACTCAGTCTCTCCTCAGCATCCTCCTCCCAACACACTCAGTCTCTCCTCAGCATCCTCCTC
>JBBKCR010005676.1:0-12946 GCA_037577295.1 Ladigesia roloffi | reverse complement strand
CTGACCTCTGCCATCATTTTAAGTGGGAGAACTTGCACAATCAGTGGCTGACTAAATACTTTTTTGCCCCACTGTATATGTATAACCAGATAGAGGGTCTGCCTATAGTGTCAGTAATGGGTTCTACTAACTGCAGCAATGGAGACACTCTTTATGGTACTACATAGAACCTTAGCCTCCATGGACAACAATAATATCAGCTTTCAAACTGTGTTTTGTGTAGTCATGGCCAAGATATAATCATTGCCTTTACTGAAGAACCTTTGAAGACCCATTTTTTAAGAGTATCAGGGGCCTTTGTTTTATTTATAAGGTTTGAGACATGCGAGCAGGGGATTATGAAGCGAGAAAACACACAGCAGGTCCTTTACTGTACAACCGTAATTCTGCCGATTCCTCCAGAACATAATGGCAGAGCAGCTGGAGCATAATGGATGATGTGCCTGTCAGGTGTGGGTGTAGAGAAAGAGAGGGAGGGAGGGAGAGACGTGCTCCATCCGAACACCTGTGGGTTTGTTTATAGAATTGCAAAGCCGGTGAGATCTGCGGAGAGCTGACATGTTGAAGCTTCATGACAGAATGTCAGTTGCCCTTTGGAACTGGCATCTACCACACGGCGTCTTGGTGCAAATGAAGACGGTGAAAATAAAGAGAGCGCATCGCAGAAGATTAGATCCCTTCGGGGAACTCAGTGTGGTTACCAGCCGCTCGCACAGAGCAGCAGGCCGGGCGACTTAATGGACGCTGCTGCCTCTTGGCATGCGATGAAGCGAAAGGAGTAATTATTTGCTAACATAAACTAGAGGCTTCAAAGTGTTGACGTAGTAATACTTCTGGGTAGAGCCCTTTCTGTGCCAGTAATCCTTCTCTGAGGCATGTCATCACTTTCCTGAGTTATCTTGTTTCGGGGGAAAAAGTGGAAATTTCACACCTCCCACTTTAAATTAATTTGACTATGTACAAATTCAAAGAGCCAACATTGAGCCTCCTGGCTGTTTTCTTTGGATCGGTTCCATGCAGACATCTTTAAGGATCAATGAAGGTGTCACTGGAGATAGACCTCCGTTTACAGTTCAGCCTCTAATACAGACTTAAAACATAAGGAGGGGATGCATAGTTCTAGGAGTGGTGACTTCATTTCAGATCGCATGGAGGTTCTTTAAACTTTAAACAGATTCCTCACAAACACACACGTTATAAACCAAAAGGATCCATTACATTACCAGAGTTTTAAAGTTTCTTTAGGTTCTCCTATGGCATTCCTGTTTAATGTGAGGAGGATGCATCGGTCTACTCGTGGGGGCGGGGTTTGTGGGGGGGATCCTTTTAGGGGGTGGGGGTGTTTGTAAACCCCTGTTGAAACTTGAATCTTAAATCTTGGGCGAAAGAATCCACTCCACTTAATCAATAGAAGAACACAAACCACTGGAAATCCACTATGGGTTTGATTCCAACGCACCACATTCAAGTGATTCATCAGCGCTGGCAGAACTAATTATTTATGTTAAATGTACAGGGGGCCCATGTTTGCTACAGTCTGAAGGTGGGGCATCCCTGAGAGAGAGAGAGAGAGAGAGAGAGAGAGAGAGAGAGAGAGAGAGAGAGAGAGAGAGAGAGAGAAAGGAATCATAGTCATAGACTATGCAACAGGAGGGTGGCATCAGACACACAGTCTCCCGATGACAGCTGAACTTTTGTTTTTATTATAATGATTTATTCCTGCAGAAAGGCTTTACAAATGTAAAATCCCAGTAAATTCCAGAAAACTAGAAAAATAATGCTGGCCTGAGTATTAACAGGACACCACATAATGGGACGGAGCGGCCGCAGTGGCGTGCTCCCCTCCCCTTCCTATGTTCTGCCCTTGTGGAGAGAGGAACAATAGAAAATGTCACCGCCCGCTGCGTTAATGGCCTCCATTTGTTCCAAATTACAATGCAGGGACCGAGGCCCGGCTCAGGCGAGGTGGAAGATGCAGCGGAATTGAAGAGTGTTTTCAAAGGGAAGTCCTGGAAATGACTCCTCACGGTAAGTGGTTTGCTTTGGCCCACAGTAGGACGTGTGTGAGGCGCACCAGGGTCACATCGATCTCCAGGCACGTGCTGCGGCGGCTGGCCTGGCCGCTCGTCCTCGCCGCCGCAGAATCGTACATGTGCGGCACACATACGTGAGCAGCCCCAGGCGAACGCGTTGGCTGAGGCTTCGATTGAAGGGTTGGATAGTCTGGGATGTGCACTGAAACAGTAATGCACTGAATTTGCCTAAATCAAATAGATACTAAATAACTAATGAAATATATTTCCTTTCAACAGAAGGAAAGTTTGCCGAAAGAAGGGCTTCTTTGGAGCGATGCCATATGCTTGTTTAAAAGTCTACAGGGTCTTTCAGTTTGCTGATTGGTATTTTAGGTGCCTTGTTTGTTAATTATAAGGAGGGGAATGTAAGGGTAGCCTGCCCTTTTCTTTTTTTTTCCCCTCTGTTTGTTGACAGTTAACTTCCTTTCTTGTGCTCTAGATCAGCTGCCCTTAACCTTTTTTGTGCCAAAGACCAGTTTCACGTAAAATAATATTTTTGAGAACTGGTATAGATAAAACATAAAACAATGAGTGCTTGTGTAACGACCATGGTTTATTATGATTTTTCTGCCTGTTTGTTTCTGATTATAATAAGTATTCTATGTTGAAGCGTCCTTGTTTGCCGGCTGGTCACGTGTCGTGGCTGCACCGGATCCGGCTTTGATGCCTCATTAGGCTAGTATAAAGGTCGGAGTCAGGGTGCAGCTCGGCATGTGACCATCGCCTCATCCCTCGGTGTATCCTGTGTTAGTCCGAGTTATTATTCTGGTTTGTGTTGGTCCTTGCACCGTTTTCATTTCTGTTTTCTTTAATAAATACCCGACATGGAACCTCTGTCTGGACCTGCTTCCCTTCCCATTACCCGAGGCAGCTTTCGGGCTACGGCTCAGGCCGCAGTCCGTCACAGCTTGTTTTTTGCTGATTTTTGCTTGCTTGTGGGCTAAAATTTTGATGTACTGTATCATGTTACCAAGACAAGTGTTTTTGTTTTTTAAATAAGAGATTTTTCAGACTAATAATCAATAAAATATGTTTTATTCTGTCTGTCTGTTCGGCCCGGCGCCAAACGACTCTTGGACTGGTACAGTTCCGCAGCCTAGATGACTTTTTTTAACATTAGTATGTTATTTTGGGCCCTGGACCTTCCTGAAGTCCACTAAATCACCTGTAAATTTAATGTTTCAGTCCCTACTGCCAGATTGAAAACAACTGCTGATTCACACATGATAAATAAATGATTCAATCTCTCTCTCACACTGTTGTATTTGTAGTTATATTTATTTATGTATTTTGTTTCCTAGGTACTGGTCTGGCATCTGAGTCCCACCCTTTTAGCCTTTATTGCAAGACCCTAAGAAAACATCAAACACAGAACAGCCTTTCTCAGCCCTGCTCTTGGCGACCCACATTCCATCATTACTATTACTTTAATAACCAGTGAATTCTAGATTCATTCCTGAGCTGGAACAGGTGGACTGTTGCAGAGAGAGGTGATTCTGTGTAATGCTGTGAGATGCCTAGGGCACTGATGCTGAAAAACACTGTTTATTCCCTAAACAACCTTTAAAACATAATTTCTTAATGAACCCATAAGTAAAAGTACTGGCACTAGATGTTGTTATACTAAAATATGAACAAAATATAGTAAAGGTCAAGGAGCATAATTTTTCGAATCGACCACCTGCTGAACTAAAACAATTGTCAACAGTCAATAGACAGGTCAAAGATGTTTGAGTTATTTTACAAACTGTAAAGTGTCCATTTGTCAAATATGAACACATCACAGCGCAAAGTGTGAGTCGTGAGAAATTCTTTCAATATATTTAATCAATTCACCAAATGAAGCAGTGTGCAGACAAATTACAATGCAGGGACCATAACCACTACCTTGTGATCGCAGGGGCGACTCCGTAACCACTAGTTGACCCAAAACAAAAAAGGTGTCAAAACACAAAAGGTTTGGTAGATGTATTGTTCTTTATGGGATCAAAGCTGGACTTTCATCAGCATTACTTCAAAAACTTGCCTTTCGGTATAAAGATTTTGAAAATTTCAGTGTTAAGGTCACATATTGAACCATGTAGGTATGATGTACACATTTATATAAAACAATAAATCAGATTAAATGCTTTTTCCAGAGTGGTTGTCTAACCAGTGTCAGATGGTACACACATGGGAGGCACTGTTTAGACTATGTCTTTCAGACTGTGCACTGTTAACATGGCTAACGAAGACTGAAAGTCAATGAGTGCCAACTGCCCCATGTGTTATAGATTTTATGTGGTATTAGCATTGTGAGCATCAAGCCGTTTTGAGGGACTGTCAGATGAGGTCTGACCTTGACCCAGGATTGCCACAGATACCGGACTTTTCAGTAGTTTTTTTGACTTGGGAACGAGAAGGTCATCATTATGTCCAATATATACAGTCTGGGAAACAATATAGGCAGACAGATGTCGGCTCAGTTTCAGAACCCCTACTAGTGCTGGATGAAGCCTGAACCCTCACTGAGAGTGCGCCATTCCAAAAGCTGTCCTGACGTAGAGCATAACATCAATCATTCAAACCCATTCCTTGGATAGAGAAGGTGGAATTGGAGAAAAAGAGAGAGCACAAGCAGTTTAAACTTTAAAATTAATTCTAACATCTACTGTTGAGTAAACCGCTATAGTGAAAAACCACATTGATGTAAAGTGGTTAAAAATGCCTAAAAACACCTGTTGTAATAGTGTTAACCCTAGATATGCCCCCAAATATGCTCCCGAAACATTTTAATTTAATTTAAAACTCATTAGCCGTAAAGAAAATAAATCCGTACTGTACAGTTTACACTCAACTCCTGAAGTACCACAATGTAAATGCCAATGTTACCCATGTATAGACTGTACTGTGATTCACGCATGTGCGTTTTCTTTGGTATAAGCAGGTAAATACAGTAATAAACTCATGTATTTTAGTGAGAACAGAATGAAAAACAGAACAATGCTCGAGACTCTCCATGGGGGAAATTCTGGACTGCAGCTAGGAGGGATGCATCAAAGGGCAGCGGCCAATCAGAAGCAAGGAAAAATAAATGGTGTTCTTGGATTGGCTTCTTTCAAACTTCCCACCTCTGTGTACAGCGGTATTTTACCATCCCAAGATGCACTTCCTTCCTGTTTAGGGAGTTGTCCCTCTGATCTGATGGTCATGGGTTTGAATCCCACTATTGCTATTTGCAACATTCACATTTACATTAACGACATTTAGCAGACGCTTTAATCCAAAAGACTTCCATTCCTAACTTGGGGTTAAGGGTCTTGCTCAAGATATCATTGAGCAAGGTATCATCCCTATACACTTCTCCACTGGCACAACCACACAGGTAGTTTATATAGATTGCAATTACAAATACAAAATACTGAACTACGTGCTGTCTCCGCCCCTTTTTTAATGGAGCTTTCTGCAAACCGCTGCAGACCTGGATTACGCACGTTTTTATTTGATTTAATGTTAAATGCTGAGGGTTTTATTTATTTATGTATTTATTTTAAGGAGGCGGGTCCGTGAGTGACTGCACCTGCTGAACCTGCAATAGTTACGCCACTGGCAAAGAGACCAATTCCCAATGAAGATCTTGATTTCACCTGGAAACACTGGCTGACCAGTGTTTTTTCTAAGATTTATAGTCATTATATAAATGATTATAATAATCAAATATATTATAATCAAAAATGTTGCTGGAACAATCAAGATAGTAGGCAATCCTACACATGACCTTCAATGACATAATAAATAAATGTATGTCTACAGCATTTTATGCCACTCATGAATTGCTAAGATACAAAATACAATTTTATTTATGTCACACTGAATGACTGTATGCTATATCTGATCAAAGGTCAAGTTTGGTGGCTGGCTTTTTGCCCTTTGTCAAAAAAAGCCATCGATGATTAGAATGATTTAATCAACATGCCACAGCCAAGCCTTCCATGCTCACTCAAGAATGAAAAAGCTTTTGGATGGGCTTTATCCACCCAATACAAACTGTGACACATTCAATTCACTGTGGGGGGAAAAATACAATAACTCTTAATGCATTAAAGGAATGCGATGGAATATCGATTTGCCTTGTGATCTTTTACCTTCATACAGGAAAAGCTAATATGAAAGAGCTTTCATATTTCACATCAGCAATGTGTACCTATATTTAAGATTCATTGGAAGGTCATAATCGAACTGCCTCATTGGAAGTGGCCAACACCCCTGATGAGAAAAAACTCATTAGCTCGTAGGTTATTTAGAATCAGGTCATAATCAACTTATACAAATTGGCTTATTTAGAGACTTAACGGAAGTGCACACACTGAAAAATATTATAATAATAATGGTTATTTCTTAAATCAGCAATTATATCTAATGTATATACATTTAACAGTACATTTACAGTTCCATTACCACTTTCATTTTGCAGTGAAACTCTTCATACACTATATGACCAAAATAATGTGACACACCTGTTTTGGGCTAGACCTCAAACTAAGATATTTTAGACAACACCAGAGGGGATGAACCTCTTCTGTTCCACCATGACTGTGTCACCAGCAAGCACCATACAGACATGAACCGCATCCAAACCCTTTGGGATGAACTGAAATGGAGATTGTGAGCCAGGCCTTCTTGTCCAACATCCATGCCTGACCTCCAAAATGCTCTACAGAATAAATGGCCACAAATTCCCACAGAAACTCCAAAATCTTGCGGAAAGTCTTTCAAGAAAATTGGAATCTATTATAGTTGTGACCTTCTTGGCCCCAACAATCCAAAGTTTAATATAATATGAATCTAGTATTTATATAGACATAACACCCTATGCAGACATATCAATGTTTACTATTCTGGAAAGAATTTCCAACAGATGTTGGAATGTTTCAGTGAGAATTTCGATCCATTAAGTCAAAAGAGTATTTGAAAGGTCAGGCACTGAATCTGTACAAGAAATACTGGCTAACCTTGCAGTTTATTTCAAAGGTGTTGTGTTGGGTTAAGGTCAGGCTACTAGAGTTCTTCCACACCTAATTCATCAAACCATGTCTTTATGGATCATACAGGGGCACAGTCAGGAGCAGGAAAGGCCATCCACAAACTGTCACCACAAAGTAGGAACCATACACTGCTAAAATGCTTGAGGCATCCTTTGGTGTTCCTTAGCGTTAAGGAACCTATTAGGGAGCCTCCAACCTTTTTGAAAAGCGCAGTTCACTGAGGAACCCAGATTCTTCCAACATGGTCTGAAAACTTTGTAGGTGCTTTGCATTTTAATCTGTTATTCTTCTTTGTGGGAGATTAAGGCCTTCTAGTACTTCAGTAAAATGTTTTTGTATGCATTAACCTGACTCTTTACTGGAACCAGGTGTTCTCGCCCAAACCCTGAAAAACAGCTCCAGACCATTATTCCACCTCCACCAAACCTAACTGTTGGCACTATGCATTTCAATAGGTAGCATTCTCCCGTCATCCACCAAACCCAGATTTCCTCCCCAGACTGCCAAATAGTGAAGCGTGATTCATCAATCCAGGGACCATGTTTCCATCGCTGCAGAATCCAGTCACAGCATGCTCCAGACCACTCCACCCAACATTTTGTCATTGCACATAGTAGGCTTGTTTACATCTGATCAGCCTTGAAAACTCTACTCATGAAGCTCCCAATGCTTGTGGCTGTGTTTTTTTGTTGCGCCTAGATGCTTCCATTTCACATTAATAGCACTGACTGACACTGGCCTAGCAAGGCCAAACTGAGTGTGTAATAGTCACTCAGGGCTTTAGCATGACCTGTTCTAACGCTAATGTAGGTCTATGGAGACAGCATGTCCTTGTGCTCCAATTGACATATTTTAGCTCAGTCGTATACACCAAATAATGTTAAAAGTGCTGAGAGGTAAGTGAATAACACTGGATATCTTGTTACCGTGGTACCTGTCAGGGGTTGAGATATGTCATGCAGCTTGTTAACTCTTGACACTGATGTGTGGAATGCAGTAAAATGGCCAGACCTAAGGGTCTTATTTTGACAAATTGCCAAATTGACAACTGGGTGAGAGCATCAGGTCATGTGGGGTGTTCACAGTATGTAGTGGTTTTAGTAGCTGCCAAATGTAGTCCAAAAAAAAAGGACAGCCATCATGGCACCCAGTGCTCAATGGTGCATGTAGGGAGTGAAGATCGTCTGGTCTGACCTCACAGCAGAATTACTGAATCATAAATTGCTGGAAAGGCTAAGATAAAACTGTCAGGATGTGAGCATCACAGTTTTCTGACTTCAAAACATCACCTAAAGTGCCCACAAAAGGTATGAGCAGCAGAACTGGAACATGGAGTACTGGAAAGTGTCCTGGTTTGATGAATCACTTTTCATTTACATCATTTGGACAACTGGTTGCATTACTTCTTTGGGGAAGAGATGTCACCAGGATGAACTAGGAGAAAAGGCAAGCCGGTGGAGGCAGTGTGATGCTCTGGACAACGATCTGCTGGGAAATCATGTGTCCGGACATTCATGTGGATGTTTCTTTGACCTAAACAGCAGGATACACGAACTAACCCAATCCCTGGAGGCCCCACCTCATAATTTACAGAGCTTAAAGTATCTGCTGCTATTGTCTTGGTCCCAAATAACACAACACACCTTTTAAAGGCCTTGTGGGGTCCATACCTCAACTTTCTGGTGGTATGAGAGGACACCACACAGTGATAGAAAAGACAGCTGGCATTTTCAAATGATCTAATTAAATAAAATGAAGATGCAAGATTTTTTGTCCTAAAAGCTAAAATATGTTTAGCATATACATGCTGACCGTGGAGAAAACATCAAAACTGCATTTGCATCTCAACATTTTAAGCTATCACAAGTCTAGTACTAGTGTGAACTCCTTCATATTAACCCTCCGCCTACTGTTCTCCTCCAGTTCTATCAGTTACATGCCTCTTCAAATTGGGTACAAAACCTCAATGAGAAATTTGGTCTCTTTTGTGGTCTGAGCATTGCCTGGGGATCTCAGGCAATTTATACATTGTGGCTTCCAAATACATCTTTTTGGCGATGTATCAATGAAACCAGACAATTTTGAAAGGACTAAAGTAAGAATGGCGCGAAATGATTGGAACCCGTTTGAACATGCTCGTTTCTAGTGTGCCCTGGTGTCCATTAGACTCATAATAAACTGAAAAAAGGCTGTTTGTAGGGTGAACACATCAATGAACGTGGGCTGAGATATTGCATGTCCTTGTTTTCTCACAAGTCAGACAAATAGTGCATGGCCAATTTAATTTAATAGGACAAAATGAACATGCCACACAAATATGTCCAATAATGGAGTAAGTAAAAAAAAACGAAGTCTGACTCGGGCTGCCAAAAACAATTAGAGATTTTTGTTTTGATGTTGGCGAGGAGTGCTTGTTTTCCAAAAATTAGCCTGTTGATGATTATGCTTCCCAACCATATGGGAGATATGAGGAGAAAAAAAAGGGTGGTCTGGGGTTGTTTTTCTCCCAAGCGTAAAGCTGATAAGATCAAGATAAATGTAGAAGTCTTGGCTCATGCGCTCAGTCTGATTCTGGCGAGACAGAAAACTCCACCCCAACAAAGAGCCCTGTTTACACATGAGAACTGGTGCAACAGTAAACGTCTGTGCTTGAGTGTAGTTAGCGAGGCTGACGTTATGCAATAGCCTCAGCACTCACTCACTCCGGGTTGAGCGCTTTCAAACTGGAGACCGCAGGAGGAAATACCTGAGCCACCGTCGCAAAGAGAGAGAGAAGCTTTAATGACACCAGGCAGGCCGGTTCCATGACCTTTCTCCTAATCGTTGTACTAATGATCTAACAAATCATTTCTATGGGCGTGAAGCCTTTGAGTCATTGGCAATTCATGTGCATAGATTCACTGAATGGATCCAACAAAGTCCATCCAGTTTCCTGTATGCTTACAACTGACACAACACAAAACCTAACAAAGCACAGACAGTTCTGATACAACCTCAAAGGGCAACTCCACCACTTTATCTAAATTTCTGCTAAATTCATTTACAGCAGTTTCATGTGAAATGCTTCAGTATAGTGAATGGTAATGTTTCTGTTTCTCATTGGTTCTATTACTGTGGTGGTTACAGGAACCAGGCTAAAATGTCTACAATCCGAAATGTAAACATTTTATTTACAATTCAAAACCCCCAGTTAACATACACAAGTATTTTAAATGCAATGGCAATTACATTACGGTGGTAAATTTTCTTTGGAAACTATTTCTCGCATGACTGAATGTGCCTTCATAAAACAATCATAATGTCTCTGGCATCAGGGACCTCATCTGTGACTATTTCATGTATTATGAGGTAGTTTTAAGAGGTGTTGAACAATTCGGATGCCTGGTTCCTATAACCTATAATCTAAATTACATCAAATCAACGCTTTGAATGTCTTTGTTTACACCCTAAGTGTACAGTTATGTAGAAATCCTTCACATTTAATGGGATTGACCTTCAAAAACAAGGTTTTTTAAAAAGGACTCTTTAGAAACCCTTGTTTTTAAAGGACAATTCCATTAAATGTAAAGGGTTTCTACATAACTGTACACTTAGGTTTGGACATGCTTCATTTGACTGGTACAGTTAAACCTTTATATCCTGCAAACCTTAAAAAGGTTCATCGTGCTCATAGATGAGCGGCTTATTTTAATGGCTCTTTAGGAAACCAAAAGTGGTTCTTCTCTTTCTGTGTGGTTTCAAAGACTTCTATGGTTTCTTTGTGAACATGTACCATCTCAGATGCATTCAGTAGTAGATGCTGGCAGTGTGTTGGTGGAGCAGCAATGGCAGCAGAAAAAGCACATAGTGCTCTCTTCACTGCAGCCCTGCTATTTGGCCTCAGGGCATTCCCTCATGTCTGACAAATTGCCATTACTCTCTCAGCAAACACACCAGTATGTGGCTGCGTGCCCCCACTGATGTGTGCTCAGACGCAGCCTCCAACAGAAAAAAAACAGACAGAGAGAGAGAAGATGCAAGGTCAGTCAGTGCACATCCTAATGCAGAGCCTCATTTATATGATGGCTGCAACAAATGATTATTCCTAAAATGGATGAATCAATAGACTCTCATTGGAATAATTGACTAATCAAGCCATAACACCTTGTGTGGTTTCCTCTCACAGTTTTGCCACCAAGGTGTCAAGAAATATAATGTTTTATGAGAGACATTTGTACTCTTTTGCTGGTTTTAATCAGTTTTCACTGTTTTGTTGCGGATCTTTAATCCATTGCACCCCCCACATGCTCCCCACCTTGATAGCTATTACTGGCTATCTTTTACAAGTGATGATGGACATGTGGCAATTTTTGGGTGGCATGATCAACCTCAGGGAGAAAACTGATGAGCTCTTTACAACCTCTTGTGGCTTCCAGTTTGAGAACCACTGTTTTAGAGCCATTGTTCTTGTGGTACACCCATGGGAAGGTGACAAATCCCAATGAGGTCCCTGATTTTATTTGTTTTATTTTGGGAATGCCATATTAAATCAAAAATAAAGCTAGACCATCCCTCCCAGCTATTTTTTTTTCCTGTTCCCATAATCCACCACTTTTTGAAAAAAATCTACAAGGCAGCCAATCACAACAGTCATCATTTATACACAAATCAGTCTTTAAGTCACAATCACAAAAACAACCTGTTAAACTGCTATAAGGAGAGGTCCAGAAAGGATCATGGAAGATGTATGGTGATGGTTTTGGCTTCCAGATAAATACTACAACTGGAAAAACATAATATTGGCAACCAATTGAGCAAATTAATTTTGCTGTAATATGCTTAACCCATATGTAACCAAGGCCCTCTGAAAATACTGACCAGAATAGTGTGTGTTTTTATGCTAATCTTTTCAATGCAAGGCTTCAGCCATCCTTCTCCCATTCCCCAGCCTTAATCCCAGGTGTGCCGTCCATCAGTGCCCTTCGCTGATAAAATCTGCCAGGGAGCGCGAGAGATGGCTGCAGGACTCTAACCTGATACCCAGCAGCCTCCTCCACCTGGGTGGGCCTCCTGTGCTGGAACGCGCCGACCCAGGCCTGGAAGGGGGCTGCCTGTTAGCGGCTGTGATTGGAGCCCGAGGCTGTGGCTGATGGAGGAGCCCCTCTGCTGAAAGATGGTGGCGCGACCCTGAAGGAACGGGCTGAGGAGAGAAAAGGAATTGCCTGAGGGGGCTGGTGGGCGTGGCCAAGGGTGAAGAAAGGAGAGCGTGTGTTCATATTACTGGGATGTGAATGAAGCGCAATGTGTTACACATGTGCTTGACGTGGAGTAGCAGACCAGAGGCTTGGACGCCAAGAATGTCCAGTTCTATTTACTTGTACTTGCATAGCATTTTTTTAGGTTTTCAAGACGTGTGGTTATGGAACCAATAGAGTTCTTCGGAGAAATGTCTGCCTCGAGTTGAAATGACCTTCACCAGTGGTTCACTCCAGTGGAATGAGCTGCCAAAGGCAACCATAGCGGCGAATTCTTCAAAAACCTCCTGCAGATTCATCTATTAAGATAGCGTCTGCTGTCCTAATGCATCTATCCTATTGCACTACACGTACATAAGGGTTTAAAAGGATAGTTCACCCTAACATGAAAATTGAATGTTTATTTGCTTACCCCCAGGGCATCCAAGTCGAAGGTGACATTTTTTTCTCAGCAGAACCCAAACGAAGATTTTTAGCTTTAGCCGTAGCAGTCTGGTAGTCATATAATGGAAGTGGATGGGCGTCAGACCTTTCCGAGTACAAAAACATGCACAGAGAAATCAAAATTACACCCTGTGGCTCGTGACGACACATTGATGTCTTAAGACATGAA
>JBBKCR010005658.1:0-12947 GCA_037577295.1 Ladigesia roloffi | reverse complement strand
ATCGTTACTACAAATGTACAGAATATTTTGTGATTTTGCGGCACAGTTACGAGAAGAAGGAAGATTCTACGCATGCGTAGGCATGGTGGCGTTTATGTTAGTGTATCACAGCACCACCTAGCCGTCTGGCATGCACCGTATGCACACTGATTTCCTCCCGAGATCAATGTGAAGATCGTGTAAACCTACCCATATACTCATAGTCCGTTTAGTGCCATTGTAAAAACTGGCACTCACAATGACTGCTTTAAGATCTGCTGTGAAATGTAGATTAAGTGTCTAAGCAAGCACCGAAGTTAATATTTAATGCATGCCTTTTCGACAACTATGAAGTAAAAATAATGTTCCTGAAGTAAGTTGTGCTTTGCAGCTATAACTAGTCACATTTCATTGCTTAACATGTGTTATTGATGTGATAATTGTATTGGGATAGTAATGCAACAAGATTCTACAAAATATGGGACATTATTCTAAGTAAAAAATGTAAAGGGCACACCTTCTACTTTTAAACACTGCATTATGAGGCTTGATATGAGATTAACCTCATTCTTCAATAAATCCTTTTTCTTACCAACCCAATGTGTTCATCAAACTCCACTCTTCATATGCATGAATCAAGCAGCATGAATTAAAAAAGGACAAAAATAACAATTTTATGTTCTGGTTTCTACAGCTATTTCGAGGGATGCCTCTGTATGGCTAAAAGGAGGCCAGTCTCTCAGGAAAGCTGCCAGCGGTCAGTTTAGCCAGTTTGGCCATCTAGCTTTGCTTGCCAGAGTTCTGGGGCTATCCTGGGGCAGGCAAGCAAAGAAGCCTCAAACATCCGCAGATCATGAGTACAATGCCTACACTGATGGGAAAGATTATCAGGGAAAGCAGTCTGTTAAAAAGCATTAGAACTTACCTATACCATAAAGAGAAAGATAATAAAACAGCAGAGATAAATTAAAGATGCTTCCCAGGGAGGACATTTGTTGAATGTGATGGTCCACTGAGAGTTTTGAAAAATTAACTGGTCCAATGAAACTGCCAGAGAAGTGTTAAGCTCACACTGATCTTTATCAAAGTTTTACCTAGGGAATCGCATTGATTTGATTTACCTTTGGTACCTATTTCATAATTAAAACTTTTATCAAATTCAAATATATACCAAATTCACATCACAATATCGCTCCCCTCTTTTACAAAAACAAATGTAGAATTGATTATTAATTTAATTCCATAGTTTTAGTCACACTTATTGCTAACAGATATATAACTTCATGCACAAAGCCATGTAATCTCCATAGACAAACAGTGGAAATAGATTCAGTTGTACTGAACAGCTCAGTGACTCAGGCAGTGCCATACATTTCCTTAATTCCGTTTTTGCAAGTTTTCTGCCTTGATAGATCTGCCCCAGTCAACTGTAAGTGTTATTACTGTGAAATGGAAATGTCTAGAACCAACAAGTGAGACACCGTGCAGGCTTACAGTGTGGGGCCGCTACTGTTTAGTGTGTAAAATAATCCATGGTTATAATGGCTGACCAGCAGCATTCAAATCAAAATCAAATCAATATATATATAGTGGAAAGCACAGCTGGAAAACGTATTGCATGGCGTCACTGAAATTTGAGGAAGTGGAAATGTGATGAATAATGTTGTACTATGATAAAGGTTTGGGTTTTACAGATGCCAGTAGAACTTATTACAAGTGCCAATAGTAAAATATGGTGGAGGAACAATAATGGGATGGGGCTGTTTTTTGGGCCAGTGTTCCAGTGGTGTATAACACCACGAAATGTTGTATTACATCGTGCTTTTGTTTATAAAATAACTGCAAATTTTAGGGGCTCTTCTTGTATGACTGCACAGTCCATAGTTTTAGACAGACAAGCGACAATTTTTAAGCCATTACTTTATGTGCTGAGATTGATCAGTCTATAGTATCAAAATTTGGTAAAACACAACTATGTGCATGTCAAAGATCACATGACACAACACAAATGTGTATATCCATGGTATGCCATTTTAATCTGGGCAATGTGTAGGAGTGTGAGGAAATTCCACAGATACATCATTCTGTACAATTCCATTTGTCAAGCCTCCCGAATTACACAACCAACATGATTGGAAGTGAAGAAAAGCAGGAAAAAAGTTACCTACATACTGAAAGTCCTCAAGCAAAATATCCCTCAAACAGTGTTTAGGACAAAGTGACAGAACGTCAGGATTCACTCAACAGAAATAAGAAATCAAAGATCCTGAAGGTCTAGAGGAGACAAAGCATATCTGGCTACATATCTGGCTCCAACCTTGAGACCTCCAGTCTGAGGTCAGAGACTATATACTCAGTGTCACTCCCACCCACTTGAGTCAACTGTTAAACTTTGCTAGAACTTGATACATCTCCAATAACAATCAGAGGCTCAAGAAAATGTTTTGGAAAAAATGGCTCACTTGAAAGTAAAAATATATTTTAAAAAATGCAATTGCTTGAAAATAAACTTGTAAAAGAACCCCTAATGCTTACATATAGTGTCAGAAAGTATTCGTAAATTAAAAACGACTTTGAAAATATAGATTGATTAGGTTTGTGTTTTTGCTCAACACATGAATGTCATTTCAATTATTTTATAACATTGAACTATAAGATTTCTCCCACACGCTTTTTTGTCCATCTAATCCATGGGAAGCAATTACTTTCTTAGTGTTGCAAAGAAATCTTTTTTTTTTTTCCAGAAAACGTGATTAGTTACCCTGGACCACTAATGTGGCAGTTCAGTTTTGCTACACCTAACAGCCTTGACCTTAAAATGCTGTTTTACTGAGCTGCATAATTACTGTAGCTAATCAAATCTAATGTTATGATAATTTAAAACTTGGTTTTGAAAATCTTTCTCTGTATTTCACAGGGGGCAGCCAGCGCCCGGTGTCAGTCATGTGGTGAGAGTACCTTACTCAAGAGTACCTCAGAGGTGCCACTAGCAGGGATACAAACCCACAGTTTGGATCTCCACCAAGGAAGTGGAAGGAAACTAAATGTGGCAGTGCCTTACTACTCAAAAACAATAGAGGGCAACAGCATAATATAAAACACCAGCAGTAATGCCAAAGATTCCAGTCGCAAGTCTGGAAGAGATCATTTGCCTGTTTTGTGATGATTTGGATAAAGTGTTTTGACCTGGAGGCAATATCTCAATTTGTACAGAGGGCAGTTTAAACTAATGAAGGTTGGGCCCCTTGGAGACGGATTACAATCACAACAAAAATGTGTCTAATCTGGATAAACATTCATAAAAGCCATTTATTGGCTGATTGTCATCATTAAAATGCATCAAACACAGCCGCCACTGTACAGGTCATCACTGAGCAGGTTCTGACCATGTGCTTTACACATTGCCATAGTCCCTGAAAATACAAGACCTTGCAGGTGCATCGAAATAAACCACTGAAGGATATATGCTTTTTTACACATGCAAACTGATGGTGCTTTAGTTACCAGTTCTACCTCTTTCTCTGGTAAGCAAAATGGTTGTTTTATATCTGTTCATTTTATATCTGTTGGTTTTATATCTGATCATTTTATCAGGTTGCTTAGAAATAAAAAAATAGAAATAAAATAATACACAAATTTATTTATAACACGTATAAAAACACCAGCTACTCTTGGGACTGTGTGAAAATGTTATGATGGATGGAGTAATGTGAGATGGTCCAATTTGACCTTAAATAAAAGGAATTATTCACATATTATTCACAAGTTGCTTTCCTTATCTTTTAAAGTTTTAAAGTTACCAAGTCAGCTAAATGCAGCTTTGTCAGGGCAGTGATGAAATGTCTATTGTGAAAATTTAATATATGTAATTCTTTCCAGTTGCAGAGGCGTGTGTGTGTGTGTGTCTGTGTGTGTGCTTTCTCTGTCAGTGGTTAGCCTTCAGGTGGGCTAACTGCATTGGGCTGCCTGGATCCACATTCCGTACAGAAGCATTGCATCACAGTGTAGCCCTGCAGCATCAGAGCTGGCCTGAAGAAGAGAACCCTGGGGAGAAAATTGACTTAGCACACCTAGACATCAGCACCTTTTTAAGCAGTTTAGAAATGATAAGCTCAGGTGAACATGGTGAAACACTGGTGCAATGAATTGTAATACAGAGTTTTTACATTACAAACACACACACACACACACACACACACACATACACTAGAATTATGTACACACAAACAAGGGCATAAATGCGTGTGCCTGCACATACACATAACCATCTCTCTCCCTCTCTCTCTGGGGGAAATTTAATACACCTCCCCCCACACACACACACACCCCTGTCTAATATGCTGTCATCTCAGGCCTGTTTAGGGCAACAGGTGAGACACACTAAACAGTGAGGTGTGTAAAGCACTCACTGCAGCTCCCCTGACTGGTTGAGTGCAGGGTCACTTATTCCTGCCAGTCAGAATCATACACAAACACACACACACACACTTGGGATTGCCAATGGACAGAAAATCAGTGTGTGTGTGTGTGTGTGTGTGTGTATGTTTATGTGTCTGTGTGAAAGCGAGCGTAAGAAGGAGGGTTTGGATTAAATGAACATTAACTGTAAAACTGTTATATAGACTAGGAGCAGGAATATGGGTTGTCATGGTGATATTGTTTTCTTTGTTTGAGGTATGAAGCTTGAGCTGCACAGAGAGACGAGTGAGGGTTGTAAAGGTGAGAGCACTGAACAGCTGATTATTGTGGGATGTTGTTGTTTGAATTGTCATCTTCAGAGATCTTTATCCATATCTAGACAATAGTGCTACTATTCTCTGCATTGTCAGGGGTGATCGTTCCATTGGTTGCCGTGGAGAGGGTGCTGTTAGTGCTACAGTTTATTGGGTTGTCATGGTAAGACAGCTGTATTGGTCACCAAGGGATATTGTCTGTTTTGCCATGGTAAAATTACTGTATATTTGGACTGTCAGAGCACCATTGTTCTGGGGGTTGTGGTGGAGAGAGCACTGTTGGCGATTAGCGGTGTTCTCTGTGTTGCCATGGTGATATCACTGTATAGGTTGTTAAAATGCTATTCTTCCCTAGGTTGTCATGGAGATGGCCCTGTGTAGACCACCCCGATTCAATTGGTTTCTGTGTTGCAATTGTGGAATACCTGCATTCGCTGCAAAGCTGAGGACAGGTTGTATTGGCACGGTGAGGGCACTGTAGGGGTTGTCATAGTGCTATTATTCTAAGTGTTGTCATGGTGAGAGTCCTATATGGTGTCTCTCTAAAGAATGGAGTGTGAACTCCAGATGGTCTTCCACTCCGGTGTCCTACCAGGCCACAGAGCAACCCTCCTCATCCTCGCTCTCCTCCCAGTGTGAGTTCACCACAGAGCCAAACGAAAAGCAGGTCACACTCACACACACACACACACACACACACACATCCAGTCCACATACTATAGCCACATGAAGTAAGTAGTTATGCACTCTTGAGAGATAAACAGACAAGGAAACCTGGAGATTTTTAAACCCATGGCACAGAACTGTTATAATCCATAAAACAGATTCTGTATGAAGAGAGAGCATGGAGAAGTGTACTTTATAGCACCACAAATAAAGAGACAGCAACAGGGAACAAAGGCGAGAATAACAACAGACAGTAGCACACGCCATTCTTTATCATTCTCTCTTTGGTTCTCAGTGAAGAGTCTGGTCATTCAAAAGCAGCCTGGCAGAAACTATGGCTTGTGGTCCTCCGAGTGTTCCCAGTGTTGTTCTCTAAATTTAGATTGTTCCATCTCTCATTCTCCATGACACACACACATCCACACACACAGATTCATCACTAATAGTGCCTGACAGTGTGATGGTAGTAGTGATAGGAGCAAGACTGGAAGCAGACTGGATTAACGTGATGATGATGTCGTGTGTATATGGGCCACTGAGAGCGCTCCCTGCAGACACTCTTTAAATCGGTGGCATCGTCACAGACCAGAAAATAACTAACCCTACACAAATCTAACGGCCTCCTGAGAAATACTGGTATCATCTGGTCCTTTAAATAACTGAAAGGTGCCTCAGATACAAATCTAGCATTTCACTGCAGAGGTGCAGTAGTGACACAACAGTGACCCAGAACTCACTCACTGAAATTTTAATAGCTCTAACGGCTACAAACATGTTCATGAAGTTCTTTGCACAAAATCACTCTCACATAAAAAGATCTCACCAGCTCCCTTCTTGACAGTTTAGTCCCTTTCAGCCGTTTAAAGGCTTTGTTACTTTTATGAAAATAAGTTGTTGCTGGCCACGCCCCACCCACCCCATACTTACGCTGAACATTTAACACACATGAAAATGGCAGAAATCAAAGGCACTATCCAGCCCTATATGTTTGACCCTGAGCTAGATGAACACATTTCGTGTGTGACTTGCCTGTAGCCCTAGTGCTCAGCGTCTCATGTGTGCTCGTAAAACCAGCGGGCAAAATGGCAGACTTCAAGTAATCTAGTGGATGCAGCTCGACAGATGAGGGATAGCTCTATGCAAATTACGTCACAATGGGGGGCTCGTAGAAGCATATGATTCCTGACACCAAAATCTTTCAAGTGATTTACAGAAAATGGATGGATGTTTTATTTTTCATACTTGGAGTGTTTATAGGAACTGTAGGGACCCAAATGGAAATACAAAGGGATGCAAACGTGAGTTTTGCATGATATGTCCCCTTAAAGGGATTATCAAATGGTTAGGCGCTGAAGTATCTTTTCTGTCTACAGCTGTTACCGTAGCCATAAAATCCAATCTGTGCTGTGTGAGCTTATATACAGTAAATACTACATGTCTCATACAGTTTAGGCATTAGGTTCATTAAATAATTTATTTGAATGTGATTTTCCTGTAAATCTTTTCCAACCTTGCAGTTTCATTGAAGGAACATTTGTTGATGGAGCACAAATATGTGTCTTATGGCTGGTATATTAAAATTACACAATATTAATAAATAGGGGCATGGTCAGAAACATTCTATTGGGGAGAGCTGGGGCAAGTCATTTTATTGGGTTGAGACTTGGCAAATAAGGTTAATGCTAATTAATTAAGCCTATTTAATAAAAACCAATTGATATAGTATGGACGGCAGAAGCGAGTTTTAGTGCGAGTGGACAAAAAGTGTTTTAGTTGTTTTAAAGACAAAAACAGGGATCCAGAGACATAGTAAAATGGTCATTTCGTGCTGTTTGGTCGCATGTTTCTGTTATTCACACATTTTGTAAAGCATGTAATATTCTGTATGTACTTAACCCTCTAAGCTCCAAAGTCACAGAACGGCAACAAGACGACATCATTAACAAAACTGCCTGTAGTCCTAATATTATGTAATATAGTGTGTGGATTTCATATCACTATTTATCAGACATGTAGTCCTTAGATTTAAGACCCAAATTACGTCCTCTTCCAGTTCAAGGTTTCAGTAAATAGCAGTGCAAATGAGTCTGGTGTCATTGGTGTTGAGGCAGTCAAAGGACATTACGAGCGGCAGAGCTCCACGGGGCAAAGACCAACCCCGTCAAATTTCACAGTTAGGGAGGGCTCGGTGAGACCTTTCCAAAGACTCCCCCAGAGTTTTAGCCAAAAGCCTTTCAAATCACCATGGTGTCCCATTATTTTTGATCACCAGGCACATTCCGAGAAGCAAAGCTCCGGGGTGCACACAGACACTTCCAATTGCACTTCAAACTTCAAAATGCCCGACATTTTTCAAATTTACAGGAAGTCTTAACCCTGTTTAAGCCACACACTTTTGAAACTTTATGTCAAAAACCAGTATTTAATGAAAACTGGCATTTAAACTGGAGCTTAAAGGGATAATACATGAAATTAACAAAAGTACATTTATAAAGATTTAAATATTGTGCACTCAGGCTGAAGCTGACGTCTCTTTGCCCTGAACTTAAAAAGCTTGCAGCGAGCCCCAAGGACACTGCTAACACTAACTTGAGCTTTTTGTTTTATTAAATAAGCCATTCATCTATGTGGTTAGTTTCCAGTTTCCAGAGTTTTTTGCTTGATGTTTCTACTCGTGGTAGTTTGCCTGTTTCAAATGGGCGATAACCTGCTGCTGCTGAGGTCTTCTTTCTCCACCTTCAATTAAATTAGGTTATTTCATTTACAGGCCAAGTCTCCTTAAATGAGTGCATGAGCAAAGACTATTGTTATTGGTCAGTTTAGGCATGTTGTGCTCATGATTGGTTGATGTGATGTGTTACATCTTGGATTAGTTTGGAATGTGAGAAAATGCATAGATTATTTCCCTCGTTGCTCAACTACGTAACTGAAAAGAGTAAATTACACACACACATTACAAGGCTAGGCTATTTTAATTAATTTTATCATGTTTCACAAACCTGGCTCGCCAGCATTTCAGCATAAAGCCGAACCACCTGAGGTCTTTCTTCAAACATAGTCTTCAGAAGGCTACTCAAAGGCAACATTTATACAACCATAATTACCCTCATCCTCATTATTATTATTATTAGGCTATATATTTTCAGAATCTTCATCTTTCAATTATGATAATGGCCGATTTCTTTGTGTATCAGTGTGGGGGGGCATTAAGAGGCTCATGATGAGGTCAGGGGGCATTTGTGCAAAAAAGGGAGAACCACTGCGCTAGGCCATCAGACTCCTGAATCAGACCTGATCAACTGTACTTCACACAGACACACACATTTTTGTTCTTTATGTCCCTCCATGATCCTGAAGAACATTGTCTCATTCCATGTGTATTAGGTGTATGGTTAAAATGACAATAAACACCTGCCTGACTGCTTGGCTTCACTAGATTTGTGGACAATTTTGACAATGTTCAACTCAAACCTAATTTTTACCATGTTTTTTACTTTATGACATTGGTTTGATCATTGCATGAATGGACCAATTGAAATAGCTATGGATTATGCAAATTCTAACAAATATTACCTCAACCTTTTTGGGTGGTTCCTGGTTAATAATAGCCTTTCATAGTCATACACTTTCCACACCACCTGGATAAGCCAATGAGTGTACAGGGCCAGGCTATCAGGGGTGGCTCTGCCCTTGTTATTAAGTCCACTAGCACCAATGTATTTTTAATATGACTAAGTAGCTGAGCACTGATGCATAATTCTGGAGGTAATTTGATACATGTGCAAAGGCTTGCACAGACACTGCTGACAAGTTTTGTTCAGTCACCAGATGTTCTCTGACACAGATGGAGTCTGGTCCACACCTCAGCCACACTTCATCCATTAATAATGACTGAACAGAGGGACAGATCGAGAAAACCAGAGAGAAGTAGCAGGGCCTGAATGAAATCAGAGACCAGATTGAATGTGGGCTCATTTGCTCTGTTTTTTTTTTTCTTAGAAATTCTGCTGAATTGACTTTGGATAATAATGAAAGGAAAGCTCAGAGTGGAAGTAAGAGGAATTTACAGAAGTACAACATTCTGAACTACACTAATTTAATTTAAAAAAAAATCACTAATTTAATAAAAGTAGATTTTTTTCTTTTTGACCCGTGAGTCATGACAAAATTAATTGCAACACAGCCTCAAAAAGAAAAAAATATTATCTCAGTACAACCTTCAAAAGACCTTTTATGATGACTGGGCATTGGAGGTTTGTAGAAAGAGACTAGGGGTGTGCAGAGTGGCCAATATTTGTATCTGTATTTGTATTTTTTGAAAGGGGAAAATATTCGTATTTGTATTTGTATTGGTGTTTGAGTAAAATTCTTAATTCAACACGCAATCTCTGTCCGCCCCACCCCGAATCCACTCCTGAAATTGAGCTGTGACTGGGGCGGGGAGAGCAGAGTATCTAAAAGTGAAAGTAAACATTGGTTAGCACGAAAATCCTCCTTTGCATTTAACCCATTCACCAAGTGCAGTGTGTGGGGACGGTTACCTCACTCAGGGTAACTCAGAGGTGCCTGGCGGTTTTGGGGAACGACCGACGACTTTCTGTTCGCAGGGTGAGAGCCCTAACCATGCGAGCGCGGGTGTAGGGCGGGGTTTGGTTCCCGAATACAAATATTTGTCCGAATAATGTATTCATAAAAAACACGTTATTTGTGCCTTTCCGAATACCTATTTTTATTCGGCTCCACCCTGAATAATGATGCTCATCCCTCTCTGTATCTCTGGCCAACACAATGAACAGGGCCCGGTTTCTCTAAAGCTTTTTATCACTAAGTAGTTCATAAGTTTACCTTAACCTCTCTCTTAACATGGAACACTATACACTAAGTATATCTTACGTACGTCCCACGTTCATAAGGTTGGTCTGGACCACTTAGTGTAGTGTCTCCTAGTGTAGTTTAAGCTCAAGACGGCAGTCTTTAGAAATCAGCAGTGTATGCAAGTCAAATAACGGCCAGTTATTAAGGTTGTATCAGTGATGGAATATAGTCCAAACATATTTAAGAATTTTATTTTGATATCAGAACTAACTGAGTGACTGTTAATTAGCATATTTGTGTGATCAAATTGGCAAAAATGTTTTATATTGAACAGGTGGCAAACAATTTGTCTCTAAGCGGCTACCGTATAAATGTGTAATCATGGTGATGTCCAGAAAGCAACCAGCTATGGCAGCGGTACATGTTGTTGTGCTAAATCAAAGATGGCGCCGGTCACGGAGCCATGTCGTTCATGTGAATTTTTTCATTAGGAATTAGTTCAGCCCTTTTGATATTTTGCCGGAGGTGGCGATTTAAAAAAAGTTTTGCCTTCCAAGGTAACAGATTATGGAGCTTCTGGGCCTGCTCAGACCTGCACTTGCCAGACCAACGCGCAGTGCATTAGGTCATTAAGGTGCTCTTTTTTACGTGCCGTCTTCTCTGCCATCTTGTCTATTTTTCTTTCTTTCTTTCTTTCTTCCTTCCTTCCTTTCTTTCTCTCTCTCTCTCTCTCTCTTTCTCTCTCTCTCTCTCTCTCTCTCTCACTCTCTCTGTGTTTAGTGTAGGTAGGTTGCTTTTATAGGAAATCCAATGGCCAATTAAGAGTTGAACATAAATAACCGCAGCTGTTTGTCAATCAACTAACAATCAACTATGATTGCTCCCCTTAATTTGCACCCTGTTGGATACCCGGTTTGTTTCCCCACCACTAGGTTACATGATTATATTAACAATAGTTTGGTGATTAAAAGTATATATTTGCTACTGATGAGTTAACCCATATTGAAACAAATGTTATTGGAGGAATTTGCAAAGAATGTGCTATCATTCTTAACGCTGTTATGCAAAGGAACTGAATAATCGATTCCCGAGCAACCAATGTCAACTAATTCAGCACCGTGTCTGTGGCCAGCTCCTCGTAACGTAAGAGGCAGAGTCTTAAGAAGCCTCCTAAGGGACAGTTTGGGAAACACACTTAGAAAAGTAAACAACCTTGGTAAGATATATCTGAAGAATCTTCTTAGCATGCTAAGAGTGTTCATTATCGAGAAACCGGGCCCAGATTTATTAAGAGAGATCTGCTTTGGGCAGTGTTATTGACTTGATGGCAATTTAATCTTAATGGTGATACTTCTAAGATTCTGAGAAATTTCAATAGACAAAAAGAAGACATGAGATTCTTCTTGCCCAGTTAAATATCATAACAGTAACTCAAACCGAGAATGCCCTTAATCATGAATACGAAATAATCAGGTTCACATTGACATATACATCGGTACTGTTATCATGGCAAATTTGAGCACATAATAACATGTGACTTTGGTAATTTCTATTAAAAGCTCAAGAAGAGACACAGCTGAGATTACTGGTGTCTTCATTTCGTTTAGTGTTGTCTAAGAAAAACTACAGAGAAATCCTTTTATTTTTCTATAGGCTGAACCGCATGAGTGGAGAAACAAAAGTAAAGCAGTAGCATATATAGGCTATATTAATTAAAGCTTTCCATAAAACAAAACTATTACCTTGATATGATTAATGTTTTGCAAAGCAATACATTAATGGGGACATTTTAGACCTCTTTTTAACCTGTTAACAGGTTCACTTTCATGTCAACTGGTTGTGTCTTTATAGGTCTATGGGCTACAAAACATGTTCACAAAGTTCTTTGCACAAGTTATTTCTCGTCCAACATCAGTCCCTCACCTCATAAATGATCTACAGACTAAATGGACACATTTCCCATAGAAACTCCTGTGGAAAGCCTTCCGAGAAGAGTGGAAGGTTTTAGAGCTGCAAAGGAGGACCAGCAACATGTTACAGTCTATTTATTTGAATGTAATATCATTGAAGGCCCCGTTGGTGTAATAGTCAGGTATCCCAATACTTTCAATCATATAGTGTATCTGAGACTATACTAGACTGCAGGAAACAGGTCGTTGTGGAAAACTACAAGTACACTGACTGGGACCACTGGTGATGACTCTTCCTTAGAGATACACACTCATTCTCACATCCACATCCACACATACCCTCGCCCCACAAGCAGCTCTTGTCTGCACATGGTGGAGCAGCGGGAGGGTATGTGGAGTATAATGGAAAAATGTCACTAAGGAGAGGAGCTCAGGAGAAACCAGCAAAAAATAATCCCCACCACCCACCATCTGCCAATCAAAAACACCTCGTACGCAAACACACACACACATAAACACACATGGGCGCACGCTTCATATGCACCTGTGAACACACAGCTTCTCACACACTTTTTCCGAAACACACGTTCCTCTCACACACTTCCCCAGACACTCATGATTGTCCTCAAGCGCTGGGCACATGCTGAGGATCTGGCACCCTCTGCTGGACCACCACACCGAAAGACTGACAATGAACTGATGTTGGACGGTTTTACAAATCTGCTGATTCTGAGTATGTTTTTGTTTAGGCTGTAAAATGTAAAACATGCACACACACACAAACACACACACACACACACACACACACACACACACACACACACACACACACACACACACACAC
>JBBKCR010005621.1:0-12949 GCA_037577295.1 Ladigesia roloffi | reverse complement strand
ATGTCATGGAAGTTCCTGTTGGTTAAATGCTCAGGCGTCCCAATATATTTGTCCATATAGTATTCCATTTATGATTCCAAGTGATTCCTGGTGTTTCATTTATTGCAGATTTACAACATGATGCTGGGAGCCATTTAGTGCAAAATGAGCCAGTTGATGATGTGTTGATATTCCAGGAGTAGTGTACCATACATACTGTTCGAGTGTCAGGCTGTTTTTCCATCTTTAGTTTTGAATTAATTTCAGTTTTAGGGACATAAGATACTAAATCCAATGAACAAACCGTTAAATGGTGCTTCTTAACTAGCTAACTTTTTTGTTTTTAGAAATATAGACTATTCTGTTCACCTTTAATTAGGTTATTAGTTAACAATTTAATAAATGAAACATTAATGAACTCACAATCACCCTCAGTCTGGCTCTTTGCTACTCAAACTGGCCTCCTAAACAAAAGCCACTGAGAGGCTGGTGCTGACTAGGGCCAATCAGACATGAGAAGTTTGATTACCTCTGTCTGACCACCATGGCAGAGAAGATGATACTCATGTGTGAGCTAAAAGACATTTGTTTATTCATTTGAGCTGAATTATGACTGTAATCTGTATTCGATAATGCTGCAGACAAACCGCAGATTAGAACCATGACAGATAAGAAGATTAGTCCATTAATAAAACAAGTACAACCAATAATATTAATTCACTGGATTTTGTGCATCGATAGCCTGTGGGAAGCACAGGTCTCTTTTCACCAAAGGGGTCATCGACAGGGGACCAGCGATGCAGTGAGAGTGGATTACTTGTTACTTTACTGCTTTACAACACCACACCACCACCTAATGGAAAGAAGCAGTCTAACAATCTGATGTTTTTTAGATATTTAACATGTAAGATTTATTAGTAACACTTTACTCAAGCTCAATCTCAAGCTTAAGCTGTTATTTTGTTTGATCTAATTTTATATCTCATTATTTACGTAGAAATAGAACAAAGACAACATGCAATCAGTGTGTCCACGACGAGTTATATTTAATATTGTGTGCAAGTTTAATACTTTACATCCACAAGCAACATGGTCTACATTATACACAATGAGGCAAGTCATTAAAAATTTACAAAAAATGTCACAACATTTTACATTTCACCACTTTTTTCATCAAGACAAATGAGGTCTGACGAGTTATTTACTTATTAATGTGTAGATATTAGCAAAAGACACACTTACAGTTATGTGACTGACTTAGTGCCCGGGGAGGCAAAAACATTGTTATTTTCACAAATTCAGGTTTTCATAGCAAAATGACAATCTGTTGCATTTAAAGGCAGTAATACGTTTTGATTAGAGTGAAAATTTGACTGAAAAGTTGGACCCAACCTCCTTGGACCCAGAACCTTTTCAGTTATGCAAAAGGTTCCATTTAGTTTGCTGGACGCTCATTCATGCTTTTCCATCTCATCCCATGAACCTCAATGGGAGAAACATCTGGAGGCTACATCAGTCCTCAAAACTTATACGTTTCTTTGGGCTTGATCCCATTTTGGGACAATTTTAAAGAAGGCTTGGGATCATTATCCTGTTCAATGAAATTTTGTCCAATGACACCTAGACAGGAAGGTATTGAGTGATGTTGACAGCAAACTAGACCTGCCCAGAAATGCAGACATTATTTTAAGGAAAGGGCAAAGCTAGCTTTACTTGCTGAGGAGGCTAAGCTCTGTTCTAGGGTGCCCCCTGGACACACTGAAGGTTGTGGCTGATAGGAGAATGGTGGCTAAGCTGTAATCCCTGTTGGAGAACATCTCCCACCTCATGCAGGAGACAGAACCAAGTAGGTCTTTCAGTGGCAGGCTGCTGCACCCACGGCGTGGGCAGTTCTTTCCTTCCAAACGCTGTCAGACTACAAAAACCTGCAGTTTACCATGTGCACACACAAATGCACAATCCAAACAACACAGACCAATAAATGGAAGCTTCTCAGGGGTGCACAATTTCCTTTGTGTGCAATACTTTTCTCTTGAGTGCAATATTCTTCTCTTGTGTGCAATATTTCTGGTGCATGTGCACTGTTATTTGTTACACTGCTGTTCTTGTCAATGTACTGTTGTTTATTGTCTGTATTTTTATTTTTCCTGTTGTCTTCTTATATTTTATTCTTTCTTGTTGCACTGAGCATGTTAAAGACACAAACATTCCCCTCAGGATAAAAAAAGGTTTCTTTTAACTTGTCTTATATTGAAGGACTTATCCAAGACAAAGTCAATGCACTAAAGACAGGCTTTTATGGCTAAATAATTTGACACTACAGACTATAAAATATTGAAAAGCATTCAGTTAAATTGAAATATTACATAATTGTGCCATGTAGTGCAGTGAAATGTAATGCAGTGCAGAACAAAACAAGACAATTCAGAATTGTAAAAGACAATGTAGAACTATAAAAGACAATGTAGAACAATACAAGACTATATAGAACCATACAAGATAACACTATAGTGCAGGTGAGTTATTGAACTTGGGTATTTTCCACATGTGTAACTGAAAGTGCAAAAAGGAAATAAGGCGCAAAAGAATCTTCTTTTGTAGTGCAATAATGGCTGATATTTGTTGAAGTGTGACAATGCCTGATGCCTGATATTTGTTGAAGAGTGCCTGATGTTCGCTCTTTAAAAGTTTGGGATGCAAAATGGTTTTTGTATTTTAAGATAAAAATAATAATTTCGTCCCACAAGCAGGAAATGTGCAGTTCTAATCGGAGACCCAAAAACTCCAAACAAACCAACTTTCAAGAATGCCTGTAGTTTGCTCTATTATAGTAAGAGTTGCAAATACAATCGTGAGGATGCAGGGAGTAGAGATGGCAAATGTGGAGTTCAAATACTAGGGGTCAACACTCCAGAGTGACGAGAAGTTTGAAAGAAAAGTAATTTCTTTCACTTATTCCCGCACTCAGGGTCGGGGCGGGCCGGAGCCTATGCCAGCTGCTATAGGCAAAGGCAGGGCACACCCTGGACAGTCACTAGCACCTCACAGGGCCACACACTCACACCTAGGGGCAATTTAGTGCACTCAATCAACCTATACCACAATCATGCATGTTTTTGCAGTGGGAGGAAACATACGTGGTCACAGTCAGAACATGCAAACTCCGACCAGGGAGTCAAACCCAGGACCTCCTTGTTGTGAGACGACAGCGCTAAGCCCTGCGCCACTGTGTCACCCTGAACAGTTTATTACAGTGACACCTCAAGTTGGACCTTTTGGGGGAAAAGTCAATGAGGCAAGATTGAGCTACTTTGAACTTGTGAGAGTCTCTGAGTGTGTTGGGAGAAGGAAGATGAGGAGAGTCTCTGAGAGTCTTGGGAGAAGGATGATGAGGAGTGTGTTGGGTGAAGGAGGATAAGGAGAGACTCTGAGTGTGTTGGGTGAATGATGATGAGGAGAGTCTCTGAGTGTGTTGGGAGAGGGATGATGAGGAGAGAATCTGAGTGTGTTGGGAAGAGGTACTGGAGAGATTCTGAGTGTGCTGGAGGAGGATGGAGCTGCAGTGAAGCAGAGAAGAGGAAGGTCTAGCAGGAGGTTTATGGATGTTGTGAGGGAGGATATGCAGGTAGTTGGTGTGTGAGAGGACGATGCAGAGGACAGGAGAATGGAGTCTCTATGGAAACCCCAGATCAGGAGCAGCCACAAATAGATTATTTATTAAGATCAGATAACCCTTTATTAGTCTCACAACTTTGCATATTTTGTAGGAGACCCAAAAAGCCTAAAGAACAAATAACAAACAAACCAACAAACGAGAGTGGAGAAGAGAGTGGCCCTGGACAAATCAACAGCCGTTGAATCTGGACATGTGCCCACGAAGACGCCAAAATACGTCCTTTATCCAATCAGCACTCGAGAACGTCGTGGCCACGTGACTTTAGGTTTATAAAAAACGCTGTGATATCAGCTGTTGTTTACACACACAAGAGCGTTGGAACGAGGAGAGAAGACAGTCAGAAATCCTTCTGGAGCAGAAAGAAAACATGGCAACGGACATAGAAAGGTTGGCCTTGTTCGAGGAGGCACACTACGACCAGTACGAATATTACAACCTAAACGAATATTCGTGTCACGCAGGGGGAAAAGGCAGAACTAAGAGAGAAATCGGACTGAACACCAACCGCCACTGCCCTGCAGGACACGAGAGGAAAATAGTGGAGAAATACCATAACAGCGAGATGAAACGCAAAAGAACTAAAAGCTGCTCGTCTTGAGAGGTGCATTTTGGTAAGGACTGTATTTTCATCGTTTTCTGAACTGTAATGTTTTCTGTCTCTTAAATGGTGCAAAACATGTCTGGACAAATTCCTCTCCCACCCTCCTGTTGTGTAACAGCAGCCATTTTAAATAACACCCAGCAAAATGTCTGACATATTTTCTGTATATTTTAGAGTAAAAGGGGCCACAGTGGAGACTCTGTGTAGGAATACAATAAAAAGCATTGTTTTACATGTTGGTTTCTTTTTCAGCCGACTGGAAGACCAGACAAGACAAGACAAGACAGGACTGGTGTTGATGTGAGAAACGGATTGTGGTCCAAATGTTTGTTCACCCTTGCCTGACCTGCTACGGTTTGGGATGTACCTTCTTTAGACCCTGTTTTCCATGTGTGATGGCTGGAACTCGATCTCCCGCAGTGTCAGCTTGCAGCTAAGCACATGATCATCATATGTTCAGGCGTTGGCCCTGAATAAATGTACTGTAAATGGTGTGTTTTTATGCTTTGAGTCAATTAAATAAAGATTTGAGTAAGTAAACAGCAGTCCTGTCGTGCTTTCTCAAGGTCATATTTAAGCAGTGAAGTCTGACTAGCCCCATTGTGTTAAAAGCCCAGTCTTTTGTGTTTGTACTGCACATACACACACTCAGTTCATTTGCTTTCTGTTACAAACCACCGTTTTCAGCTTGTAGAAACTGAGCAGCTGTCTAGATGTAGATTGATGGTTGAACATCAATGTTTGTTTCTATGACTGGGTCTGGGGGGCTACTGACATGCACATTTTCTCTGCTCCCTACAAGTGATGAGCTAGTGCAGGGGTATTCAATTAAGTCACCGAGGTCCAGTTTTTAAATTTTGTCCCAGAAGAAGGTCTTGTGTCCTAGCCTTCCCTATGTCTACAATTTCATATAGTTTACTCAAAATGTATTAACACATTAAAATACAAACAGCCCCTTATAACTGCAGAAATACCTTTAAAGGAACCTTTAAACTGAGAATATGGAGTTTTCAAGCTGCCAAAAAGTGATTGCAGCTCATCTGTGACCGTCACAAGTTAAAAGCTGTAATCCCTTTTTGGCAGCTAGAAAACCTCATATTTAATGTTCCTTTTCAAGGTATTTTAGCAGTTATAAAGGTCTGTTTGCAGTATGTGTCAAATATAACCCTCCTGCATGATATCAAGCAAGTTAAATTAGGCGCTACAGCTTTAAGCAGCTGAGCACACTCCGGGCAGATGATCACTTTTTGGCACAACACATTTTTAATGGAAAAAAAGTTCCATGAAAATTACTCACTCGTGAATTTAACAGACTGGTCACGGGTCCGGACAGAACATTCACTCGGTCCGGATCCAGACCGCAGTCCGCCATTTGGTGATGCCAGGCTTAGTGTTTAGGGCAGAGGTGTCGAACTCCTGTCCTAGAGCGCTGGTTTCTAGCATGTTTTGGTAATTTCCCTGCTCAGAAATAACTAGTTCACCTTGCCAATTAATTGACAGTCAAGTGACACTGGTTTGAGGACCATTAAACTGTGCTGGACGCTGGCCTTCCAGGAAAGGAGATGGACACCCCTGGTTTAGGGAGTTGTCCTTGTGATCACGATCACATGCTTGAGCATGGTGTTGCTATCTTCGCTTGACAAATGGATTAAATATAAAGTTCACATTATGCTGCTGTGTGCTCACACATTACTATGAGGGACCTTTATCTTCCGCTTGTGGAACATTTAAAGGATGTTAAGGGAAAAACTGACCTCTGGGGACTTTTAACATTTTAAAACTCCACTTTTTAGTTTCTATGACTTCTGCACCTGGAAGGCTACTGGCTATATTTAACAGAAAGTGCAAGGAAGGTTTTTGTGCACTGATGTTATGCCAAATTATTAGTAATTTAATGTGTTCTCCAAAATGGAACAGAATTAAAACGGCAAAGCTCTTGAGCAGTAGTCATCTTGGCTAGCAGAATGGAGGAAGCTGCCTGACAGGAATAGCATATACTAAATTGCTGTACAAATGGATTGCAGTCAAGTATGTCACTTGGCATGAGACAGGCTGTGTAAAAGGAACCGCTCTTTAGGCCTGACCCCAATCTCATATTGCTGAATGTTCATAATTTGCAATACGGATAAACACAGCAGTGACAGCTGTAGCCCAGCCAATGCCAAGTTGTTCAGAATGCAAGACATCCCATATTAGAAAGGTGCATGCTGGTGCTTGCTACTCAGTATAACACGATCGCAAACCAGTGACCGAGATTTATACCACAAGCCAAAAGCAAATGAAACAATTTACTTCAAATATATATTTTTATTTTAAAACAATCAGGCATCTAGTAGCCAATCAAATCAACAAATCCTTAATTGCTCTCCGTTCACTGAATGACTCATACTTCTCCAAAAAGCAATCACACAGGCACCACCCTGCTCACAGAAAGAGTATGGAAAAACCCCCAAACAACTTCAACTTGACATCAAATGCCAAAATAACAAGCTGGTAGGTTTCCTTCTTGTGCCTCACTTTTTCTGTACATATTTGTCAGAAGAATCTCCTTTTGTCTAGGAAGGGGGAAAAATTCAAGCATATCTTGATACTTTGGATGCAGGGAATATTTAGAACCCACAGTAAATGTACCTTGTACATGCACTATTTAATAAAGCTTTAAAAAAAAGAAAGAAAGGGTCCTACAGCTATACTAGGTATATTTGTAGGTACGTTTGGTGTACCATGGAAACCTGAGTTCATATTTTTCATCATGAATCATGCATAGAAGTACTTCAGTGTGATGTGCAATGATTCACCACGGTCTGTGGAGCGTGAATCGTGTTGTCGTGTCCGGACGCAAGTAGTATTCAAATACTATAGAAAGGCATGCATAGCTAAACAAATGAGACGCTGACCATCACAGCATATGTGCCACATTCAGGCTCTAAAAAAGTGAACTGCAGCGCTAGAACTCTAAGACATTACTGGCATTGACCCCAGCCTATGCCCAGTGGGGGTAATCGAGTCTTATGGTGGGTACACCATAGGCTTAGCATTCTATTTGGTGCCCTCAGACAGCCACTACAAAAACTGCAGTACACCAACCCACCCTTGGTTTACAATACTAAGCGTACAAAGCACTTGCAGAATCATCATTCCACTATGAGGCAAACCGTCCCACTAAACTGGGATGCGATTCAAATTGGTCCATCCAACAGCATTTAAGCGTTGCAGCTGCTAAGAGGTTATTGTAACTACGCTATGGTGTTTGACATTGCATTGTCAGTCTTGGTATAAAACATTTCAGCCTGAAACATAACGCACATTTACAAGGCGCCTTTCAGTCCGTGTCCATGTATGGCAAATAGGCTTTCATACGAAGCAGAAAGGCCAAAAGCGTAGAGTAATTCAAGTTATGGGCCAAAAAGTCAGTGAAGTTGATCTTCCAAAAGACAGAACAGTATCTGAAAATGAAACATGTATAAGGCTCCATTCTGTCACCGCAGGTCTGTATCATTTGCCTACAGGCAAATTGTATCTAGAATCAGCTACTCCCAGATGTTTCATGAACCAAGGAAATCTAATGTACATTCTACTAAACCTACATCAGTAGAGGTACATTAGAAGCTGGCATGACATCTTCAGGTTATCATCCAGAATGGACTCTTTGTTGGGGGTGGGCGAGCTTGACTACACAAATAGTCAAATGCACCCTTTGGTAGGCCTGAAAAAGCATTATTTGTACAAAGGAGAGCAAAGCTCCTCAATCAGCTCACTTCCAATCATACAATTGTCTGTTGTTTGTGCCCCGATGAACAAGTGTCCTCCAGTGGCCCTCTAGAATTGGGCTTTTGTGAACAAGCTTGTGAAGGAAGAACAAAAAGCTTTGCCCATTAGGAACAACAAAAAACAACAACATGAAGATCCCTGTAAAGTCTGGTCCTGTAGCAGCACTGTCGCCCTCTGGTGGCCCCCTGAGAGAACTAGCTCTTGGCCGCACGGAGTTTTCGACGGAAGTACTCTGGCGCCGTCTCCTGCAGCCACTCGGCATCAACCAGGCACAGGTCCCTCATGTAGCAGCGAGAGGTGTGCAGGAGCTCGTTGAAGACCACGTAGGCTGGCTTGGACTGGAATAGGACAGAGGATGGGTGGATGGACACGGGCTGGTGCGTGTCCAGAGCCATGTAGCTGCCGTCCGGCTGCAGCTCAGCTGCGTTGGTGAACATGCCGTGAGCCAGGCAGCGTCGTACATTCACCAGCTCCGAGTGTGAGGATTCCAGCTTCAGCCCCAGCTACACAACAAGAAATGACAGGTGTGAGGTTTTAATCACAAGTCAAGAAAAAAAAAAAAAAAAAAACATCACTCTGCCTCAATGTTTGTGGTATTTTTATTTAAGTACATTTTTGTCTTAAGTTTGAAGTACTTTCAGGGACATGTCCAGACTGTCTATAGTAAAAATGGATCAGCATGTGGAATTGTACCGTCAATGATCAATTCATACTGTAGTTATTATACGAACTACTTCCTAAGTGCATGTATTTAAATACAGAGTGATATCTTCTCTATCTAGTTATTGAAGTAACTAATTATCATGGGTGTCCTTATCTGTGCAGACAAGTGCAGGAGTGTTCCAGAAGCCAAAAATAACACGAGTGCTAACAGTCAAGGAACACTGTTCCTTGTTCTTTTTCAAAAAGCACCTTAATGCAAATATCTCTCAGCTGAGTTCGGACTTCAACCACCAGGCCCATGTTCCTGCTGTTTACGAAGTTCTCTCTACACCACTCCTGTAGAATAGAGTAAAACCAATAAACCAATAAACAGGGTTTAACCACAAAACATCATTTTCTAAATTCTAAAATAACTATAATGTACTCATGTGAAGTGATTACATATAATTACAATCGTTTTGTTTTGATTCACAGTGAAAAGAACTTACCACTGCAAATGTTTGTAGGAATGATGTCACCCACCTTGTTCCCACTGACTTTCTTGAAGGCCCTGTAGATGTTGAGGAGGGTCACATGGTCTCCCTCACTGGAGATGAATTTCTTGCGCACGGCGAGCACCTCGTCCCGGCGGGCAGGGGGGTTGTAGAGCACAGAGTCCACGGAGAGCAGAGAGACGATGGTTAGAACCTCCTCTGTGCAGGAAAACTCTGGGGAGGTCAGGATGGTCTACACAACAAGGACACAAGTAATTGGTCACTTTACAGGACACTCTTAAAAAAAATGGATATAGTGCCATCCAATGTCATGAGACTTATAGCAGCAGCCTTTTTGTCCTGTTTGGTTGGAACTTGCATTCAAACCAATAGACTTTAATATGAAGTTGGTCCCCCTTTGCAGCTATAACAGCTTCTTCTCTTCTTGGAAGGCTTTCCACAAGATTTCATTGTGTCTGTGGGGAATTTGTGCCCATTCATTCTGTAGAGCATTTATGAGATCACAAACTCACAAACTCCGCCCCAGTTCATCCCAAAGGTGTTGGATGGGGTTGAGGTCAGGACTCTGTGTGGATCAGTCAAGTTTCTCCACACTGAACTCATTCAGCCATGATTTTATGGAGCATGCTTTATGCACAAATGCCCCCCCGGCCCCTGCCCTGGCTCCACCCCTGTACAGTGGTATTACATATGTCCAGAGCTAAAAGAGGAATCCTGTTTTGTGGAACAGCCCCTTCAGGTTCAACCAAGAGCTTCTGCTGAGGAGTTCAATTTCAATATGTGTCTCAGAAGTGGAAACGCCAGCACATACAACTTGAGATTGTTTCCTTTTTTCTTACCTTTGCAAAGCGAGGCTCCAGGGGAAAACAGGCCATTTTCTTGCCAAGCGGAGTGAGAGAGACGTGATCGTCCTTCCTCTCCACGGCCCCCAGCAGATCCAGCTGCTCCACTGCCATTCGCATGGACTCTACCCAATCACAATCAGACACCTCTGTAACACTGCACGTCCCAAAGCATCTTCTGCACATTTATACAAAACTTTGTTGCTTTAAAATAGTTACTTTACAAAAAGGGAGGAGGATAAAAAGGATTTTATGTATATATGCATGTGTGTACATATAAAATGCAAGTTAATATTAAATAGTATTTTCCCCCCATGTCATTCTGGATCATTTCTATCGTGTTTCCATATTCTGCACAAAAATGGAGATACATGGTTTTTACGACTGTGAATGACTATGCATCTCCATTTTGGTAGATAAGGGAAAAACCTTCCCAACTTACAATGTAAGTGAATATAAAACAGGTACTTGATTATATCAAATGTAAAAATAGTAAAGCAGTTACAGAAAAAAAATACAGAAACAAGTTTTTTTGTTTTATACAGTACTGACGTTGTCTATGAAAATGAACAAAAGTACACCATATAGCATAAACAGGAGATCAACCCTTTTACTTAAGAACTCATTGCAGTTTGACGCAACCAAAATCAATGAATCAAGGTTAGATGAAAAGGACATCAGCGATTTTGATAGTATACTCGACAACAGTATATGGTATGATCATGATCAGACTCTTACCAGATGAAGGCTTGGACATAAAATCAAAGTTTAGCACATCCGGAACCCCCAGAGCCAGGAGCTGCAGTATCACACCAGCCAAGTTGCACCTACAAACCCCATAAAGAAAGAGTTATTCAAATGATGAATCATGAATGAGGGGATAAAACAGGTGCACGCCTTCAAATGAGAACACATTTCTGCCCGTTGTAATGTACAATTACTTTTTTATTTGCTGAATTAACTACATAGATAAGATGCAATAAAACTGTGCCAGACAGTGCGGAATTTTTTATGTTTTCTATTTTCCCCCTTCACGATCACATCTTAATTGTGTTCTTTGTGGAGTGGTGGACCCCAACCTTTTTTGCGCGATGGACCTGCTTCACTGTAAAATATATTTTTACAGACTGGCATAGACACAACTAAAATCAAACTGTATTTGCTAGCTTGTGGGCTAAATGTTTGATGTACTGTATGCCATGACTGAGACAAGCTTATTTATTTTCAAAATACAAGAAATTTCAGACTCTGATATTCATGCAGACTGTCCCAAATGACTCAAGGACTGAAGCATACTTATAACTCCTATTAACACTATTTTTATATCGGTCAGAACTGACCATTTAGCCATGACTAAAATGTGGACACACTGAGGAATAGCGAGCTAAATCACAACTTATTATTATAGCAGCAAATAAGCAGCTACCTTAGGTTCTCGTCTTAGTTACTACCATAGAGATACTGTTATCTTTTACACTTGCTGAAAATGTGTCAATTCAGGCTTAGATAACCTTGTTGGACCACGATCTCAGGACATACAGGCTCAGAACTACTGGTTAATAATATGAGCTTTTGGGGACTTTTTGTGTTTTTCTGGAGAAGTAACATGACTGCAGTCACAGTCATATATGAAATGTGTATATATAACTATTTAAAGACATCTTAAAATATCTAAATATTTGAAAAACATATACGGGGAATTAAAGCTAAAACAGATATGTATGTCTGATCCGTCTGTAATCCACATCTAGATTACAATCCAAAAATGTGTAAACCCTATAAAATACCTTTGTATTTCAGGTATGGTCATATTGGCCAGGTTGTCAAACTCTTCCTCGGTGTAAAGGCGATAGCAGGAGCCCGAGTCCTCTCTGCCTGCTCTGCCCGCTCGCTGCCAAGCCTGTGCTTTAGACACCCGCTGCACGGCCAACACCTCCAAACCACTGTCTGACAAACACAGCACATGGCAAAAACAGCACATCACACCATCTGCAGTGGGCATGAGCTCATACATGACTGCTTGGACGCTTTCAGACTGACTTTAAACTTGCTTTTGCATCAGATCACACAATATGTGCCATAATGTCTCTTCATAAAACAGTGTTTCCACAAGTAACATTTCTTTGTGACAGAAAAGCACAAATAAAACTAGTTAATTTAAAATAAGTTGGTAACATGACTACCACTATTGGCACAGAAACTGGTATTGGCACACCACAGTTAATCCAACACGTGCCTCCCCAAAGCAACAAAAACTTTCCCCAATCATACTGACAAAAAACCCATTAACAACTAACAGCACACATTAATAAATGCTGATCAGTGAGCACCATTCAATTGTGAGGAATCTCCAACTGCTAGTCGAACAGTTTTTAAAGCACAAAAACTTTATAACAAATAATCAGATTAGCGTATCTCACCTGCATTATAGCGCTTGGCTTTCACCATCCCGGTGTCAATGACGTATTTGATACCAGAGATGGTTATGGATGTCTCTGCAATGTTGGTGGAGAGAATGACTTTCCTACAACCCTGCAGAGGAAGAGCGATACTAAACATCTCAATACAATGATTGATTTAACACGACCAGAGGCATTTATCCAAACGAGCACAAACATTCAGGCAGTTGGTGTGAAATGCTAAATGTTTTTGCTTTACTCAGGTTAACTATTTGCTTGCCCCTGAGATTATTTACTCTTCAGATACAAGACTGTCATCTCAATAGCTTTAGACAATCCAGAATTAAAGGTCAGCAGCAAATAGTAATTATTCTACAGATTGTACCATTGAACTTCTAGCATGAGCATTAGTCTGCTAAACTCCATTCAGACTGTACGGTGGTCCAGTAATAATAATAATAATAATAATAATAATAATAATAATAATAATAATTTTTATTTATATAGCGCCTTTCCAGTGCTCA
>JBBKCR010005576.1:0-12951 GCA_037577295.1 Ladigesia roloffi | reverse complement strand
GTTCAAAAATGACAAAAAAATCTGTTGGTATCTAATTATATATATATATATAGCTTATCTTGCCATTCAAAGAGAAAGGGTTTTAGAATAATGTGACTGGATTCAAACTTTCGCAAACATTAACTGTGTATAAAATTAATATGTCCATCTTAAAGTAATATTTTTTATAAGAACATGATAAATAAACCTAACTAAACCTAAAAATGGTCAAGAATCCACAAGATGTTGTAGATTTCTGGGAATCTGGGAAAGCACTGTGAAGCTTTCCTTCTCAATACTTGCATATTCAAGCTGTTAATGTTAGCACTAATAATGTTTTAGAGTTTTATATACCTTTGTTTGTGCAAATGATGTTTTCAGAACTTTTTATACCATCAAAGAGTTTCAGATCAGGAACAGAGATGTGTAGAGCTCTGTGTCCAGTCAGATAAATGAGTCCCCAGGTGTTTTGACATGAAGTGACCAGGGTGAATTAATGTAATGGGCCACCTCAGCTTTCAACCTCAGCTTTAATGTAATTGTTCTGTTTGTGAGCGAAGAAGCTCTTTCATCTGAAGATGAAGAGTCTACCTGGGTTTCTCCCTTCAGTACAAACAATATAATTAACTGTGATGCCTGGAGTTGTTCATTAAAGGACTAATTCAGTAAACACTTAGTGAGAGAAAGAGCCATGAGTGTGCAATGTGCTGAACAGGACATTTGTCACGGTGATGAATTGGTTGCATTTGCTATATGATTTTTCACCCAACCATCAGTAAATTGTGGAATTAATATTGAGTAAACAATTAACCTGACCTCTTTTTTCGTTTCATACCTACACCATACCTTGTGGTATGTGCGTGTATAGTTCCTTCAAATGCTGGGTATGAAATTGAAAATTACTAAGCCTGTCACACAAGATGAGCACCTTATCCTTTGCATTCTGTTTTTTAAACATCTAGGGGATCTGCAAGTGTCAGTCAAATATGCCAGATACAAATATTTTAGCATAAATAGACTATTGACTGCTTTGGATATGTAGTAAGCTAAGAATACAAATACCCTGAGTTCCTTTCCAATTTTTTCTCTGGAAGACCGTCGTTTTATTCTGTATAGCAATATGATTACCTCTCCTAGACTCTTTCTGTCTTTGGTATTTGCAGTCAGACCCTGCCCCATGGCTGGAGGTCAACATCAGATTACTGGGGATCAGCGCCCTTCTGACAAATGTAATTTTCTTGAGCGTAATTGTGGTCACCTCCTGCACCTCTATGCCGCCAGTGATCTGATTCTCTCTCTCATACAGTCTGCCATCCAGCTGTACAGCCCACATCTCACTCTTATCCATGCCGTGATGGGACATCTCTTTGCTTGACCTGTGACTGCTACATCACTCAGCACTGTAAATACCTCTTTAGTCAAAGCCTGCCCTGCGTGGGCTTTTATGCCTAGATGGAGTTGGGCAATGTGATCTTTTATCTTCATCGTGATACATTTTATTATTGTAATAAACAAGATGCTCTTCAGGACAGGGAGGATTGGGAGGAGCATCTATTCTCAGACCCTAAGTTTCTTATGACACGTCACCACAACTTAAAGGTTTAATTAAAACACAGCTGTACTCCCTACCTCCCTAGATCTCATCTGCCATATGTTATTTATATCTATATACATCAACAGGAACGAGCACACTGCACTTTACAGCACACATTTTCACTGGTAAATGTTTGTTTGCAATACAGATTTGTATTGCTTAGTTCTATCCTTCAATTTTTTATCTTTCTATACTATCAATTTTTAATTTTTCTCAAAGATGGGGCTCATTTCACTACAGTTTTCACTTCTGAAACTCTAATTGACAAATAATTAATCTGAGATTGAATTTTTGAATTTGAGCAATGTTGACTGATTAATTACGTGCAGCACAGGTCTCTGTATGCATCAGTTTTTTGTTTGTGTCAAAATATCATGTCATTCCTCATAGAAATATATTGACAAATTGTGATATTTTTTCCAGATTTTCTACCCCTACTTGGAGGTCCAATGTATTCATGTTTTGTTCTACTCCATTAGGTTAATGTTCATATAACTACTATGAAGCTAACATATAAGCAACATTGTGTTAGGGGTTAAATTGAATAATTAGGACTAGCCTACATAGTTGTAATGCTCAAGTTTTCATTTGTTATGTTGGCATTCAGTTCCTTGTTTAGAGTTCAAAAGCATCATCTTTTATTAATTATATAACAACTGGGCATACCTTTCCTGCATCTCTCTGAAACACTTCTTCATATACTAAGCAGAATTTTGTGCATTATTGAATACATGTCTGCCTGCCTCCTACACACGGGGTCACTGAACATTATTATATTATCTTATTTCAGGAAAAGTAAACCATTACTGAGGTGGATGGCTCTCTATATTACTTTGTAGTGTCATTTCGCTGTTATGGCAAAGTAGACAAGAAGCTCTTTATTGTTGAATTACACATTAATTCCTGGGGCTAGGCTGCTTGAACATCAGTCAGTGATGATACTAGACTGATTATTCCATTTTCTGTTCGATTTATGTGAACCTTGCCCAATTTGGGGTTAGATTTTAGATGGTTACAGTGACAAATAGGTTTACTTACCAGCAGAAAATTCATGCAATTTTCGTGTTCTCTTTTTTGAATTTACTTTTACACCCATGTGTTCACCCTTCAAGTGGGAAGTAGGAAGTCCATATGTGGACTTACTGGTCATTATAGACACTGATGCTACACCACTGACGACAGCAAAGGGACTCTGTGTACAAAACAAGACGTTAAAGCATGTGGTGTTGTTATAGTGGAGCCTGGGAATAGACACAGACACCTTAGGCTGACACTGAAAACATGCTGTAGCGAGACCAGGGAGGAAGAAAAGCTGTAAATGAGATGGTACTGGCCACTACAACAGTTATATGTCTTGGTTGGCTATTTGTAGAGCCATCCTGTCAAAACAGGCCAGGGGCATGCATTGATGTCCCACTATTATGCAAGTCTGTGCAACAGGGCCAGCTTTGCCAATAGCCCTGTTTTAAAGCTTCTTGAAGCTTTCAGAGACAAAATTTTCCTTCCTATTACTTTACCTCTCTGAAAGACAGAGTTTTTTGCATTCTGGATAAGTTCCGTAACACTTAGCTGAAAGAAACATATACCACATTCTGGCATGATAAATAAAACACACAAATAAACAAACAAACCTCTCAAGCGTGCACCGAGACGGCTGCTGCAGAGTTTCTTAGCATCCGGCGCTTTGAAGCATCAGAAGTGAGCGAGCATCTCTCGTTCTGCTGGCTGGAGTGTCAGCCGCCACGCTCAGTCGGAGCATCTGAAACCAAGAGAGCGGAAGCAGCTTTAGCAGCTCTTCTGAGATACGAGTGTCTCTCCACAAACGCTGCTTTGATCTGGCTTTTAATAACCTTCACTTGTCCTCTCATTGTGCCTCTGCACAGGAACAAAGGCGTCACACTCATTCGGATGTGACTGTTTCCCTTTTGTATCCTAACTTCTAAGTTTGCTTGGTTGTTAAGGTTTTTCCTTTCTGTTGAATAATTTTTCTTTCTGTCTGTTTGTTTTGCCTGCATTTGTTGTGGAGTCAGAGGCACTGAAAGTATTTTGTATTCATTGTGTCGTGTTGTTTTTTCATAAATTGCATAATGAAATTTGACCTGAAGCTTTTTGTCTTTCTGCCCCGTTGATAGCTGTGTGATGGAGTGCAGGGAAAGAGAGTGACATGTATGTTCAGTACAGGATGTTTCTGTGGAAACCAGAAAACACTGATATGATAATATTACTAAGGAGTCAATAGCATGCTGTTCTATAATGAAAAAAATACATTATTCAACTGAGCTGTTTTGACAATTGTTGTTTGAGAGTTGAACACTAATTTTGTATTACTCCTTGAGGACCAAATCATTTCTAAACTGTACATACCATCGCAAACTGCTTTTTGCTAACATCTGAAAATTGTTATACTAGGCTATAGGAAATTGATTTATTTATTTGTTTGCTTTGTTAAAATGATAATGCTCTCTAAGAAAAACAACACTTTCTAGGAAAAAAATATTTATGTGTGATTATGTGTTGGTTGAGAATTTTAGAACACCCATTAAAGAACAAACAGCTCACCACTGTTGTAAATATCTATTGCCAAATAAATAGTTTGTTCATGCACTTTTTTCCATACTGTAGACTACCTATGATATGGTAAAAAGTGTGATCAAAGTGAATAAGTAACTTTTTTTTTTGCTCAGTTCTCTTTTCACTATGAATGCCTAATTAAGTAAATAATCTAATATTTGGTTTATGATTACACTCATTGTATAGATTTTCTTACATAAGTATGTGTTTGTTTTTATGTGCAAATCATGCACAATGCTGACATACACAGGATAGAAGCTCAAGAATGTCTTACAGACTAATTTAATAACAATAATAATTATAGAAATAAACAAATAAAATAAAGAAAGCTAATGAAATAGCACTCCTGAAATGATGTGTGTTTTTGATGAAGCAGTTGTGTTTTTCTTTTTCAGATCAATTATGTATTTTTCTTGGGGGAAGTGAGTCTGTCTAGTTATAAGGAGGGAAAATATCCACAAACTTGCCCGCAATAAGAATTTCCTCAATAATGTGGGCTGTTGTTGTAATATATTTTACACAGGAATGTGTGTGTACACTTACAGTTTGTTCATTGTAATTACCGCTGTAAGCTGTTTGACCTGCGAGGGAGCGTCTATTTCAGTAATGGAACAGAGCTTCCTAAATGTGTTATGTTCTCTGTCCTACATACTGGCATACTGTTTCATTTACTCAAGGTCATTCGTAGACCAGCGCACATTAACCATACACACACACACACACACACACACACACACAATGCACTTTAGTAAACCAACCAAAGTGGTACTTAAAACATTTTCTCATTTAATCAGTTATCTTTGCAAATCTGTCATTATGCTGTTTGATTGTGCATAAGCAAAATATGCAGTTTCACTTACTGTGTTACAAGCTTGGGTTTCTGGGTTAGTAGATATATCGGCAGAGGAACTGGTCAGACACCTGGTCAAGTCGTGTCTGTGCCCCATTGGTTACACTTCCAACAGGGCCTCTTGCATGAATATTAGGGAAATTACTGCTCTGGACCAGCCAGGTGATGTCCGGGATGCTGTGTGTGGTGGTTTGGCACCTAGGCAGCCAAGGTGTGAGTAATAGGGCTTCACGGGCTAGATTACTGGGTTGCTAGGTGCCAAACAACAAGTCCACCTGTGTTGTGTTTGTAATTGTATTAATGAAACATATCGTATGATTGGCTGTGTGTGTGTGTGTGTGTAGGGGTTTATAGGCCGAGGAACCTGGTACCGTTCGTGGTACCATCTTGGTTGAGTTTCCAAATGTGCTGGACCGAAACGAAATGACGGCATGTACATATTGGAGGTTTCTGATTGGTGGTCGCCATGGATTGTTATGTCAGTGACATCATTTTTCAAGTCCTGCAGATCCCACGTTCCCGGCCTAGGCGCTCTAGTCCTGGCCTCGGCGCTCTGTCGTTTGGCACCAACAACCCAGTAATCGAGCCCATGAAGCCCTGTTGGCCAGAGATGGGGACTCGAGTCTGAGGCTCCGACTCCAGTCGCACTTAAGTTGCACAAAGGAAGATTTGTGACTTGACTTGAAATTGGTAAAAATTACTTGTGAACTTCTCTTAATTGTTTATTAATTCTGGCAGAACGGAAGCTGTGATTGGTCAAAGCAGAGCTGGATTGTGTTTACTACAGCAGAACAGAAGGCTGTGATTGGTCGAAGAGGAGCTGGATGGTGTTTACCTCAGCAGAACGGAGGGCTGTGATTGGTCAAATCAGAGCTGGATGGTGTTTACTTCAGCAGAACAGAAGGCTGTGATTGGTCGAAGAGGAGCTGGATGGTGTTTACCTCAGCAGAACGGAGGGCTGTGATTGGTCAAATCAGAGCTGGATGGTGTTTACTTCAGCAGAACAGAAGGCTGTGATTGGTCGAAGAGGAGCTGGATGGTGTTTACCTCAGCAGAACGGAAGGCTGTGATTGGTCAAAGTGGAGCTGGGTGGTGTTTACGTCAGCAGCGCTCCGCTTGTCCTAGAATATTATGTTTAGTCACTATAGCAACCAGTTACATGAAGGCAAAAATTGTCAATTGTATTGGAAAACTGTAAGTCCAAAACCAAACTGAACAGAGTAGAACAGAACTGAACAGATCCAAGCTGGTTCCAGTGCTCAGATTCAGTGTGACGGTGAAAACAGAGTGAAGAGGGTTCAGTGGCGAGACGTCTCTTCAGTGTTTATGTTTGTGTTTATTTAGAGAAGGTCCTCTGAATTTGTGTTGAAGCGGTTCTGCCATTAAAAGAAACTTTACCACTCAGAACTAATTCCTGCCAGTGTGTCCTCTTCCAGACCAGCCTGATAACACTCATCGCAGTCTGAACACCAGCTTTATCTGCCTGAAAAATTTTCCAGCTTAATTCACATAAAATATGTATGAACTAGCCTCAGAGTAAATATAGAGGAATTTGCACATACAGCTTATAAAGTTAGGGAAGTTATATTTAATAGTTATTAAAGGTATATTCAGTCATATAGTCTTAATTCCTTAATGAGGTTCAAGAAAATCGCTTTTCCTCTTTATAATCTTTTGTGATTGCAGATGAAGACTTTATCAGCAAACTGGTCAGCAAGCAGTAATTTATCCTTGTGGCTGATAGTGGCGAGTGGTGATTAAAAAATGTCTCTTTGTAGAATTACACTGTTGCATGTTTATTTTTGGTAGGGTGGATGGTGTAGGGGGGTATAGTAATTGTGCATATGCATGTATTAGCGCCTCATATGAATAATACTTTTAGAATAAAAGCAATTATGTGGTGATTTTATTTTGCAACAAAAGATGGTTTTATGCTTGTACAACGTGCATGCAGCTCCAATTTGCACATGGCCATCAGTGTTTCACACAAAGCAGCTTTATTTGAGAGAGCAGCTTTACAGAAAAAAAGGAGGAATAGAATGCAATAACGTATGCGGTAAAGATGAGGAATCTGCATCAGTACCTGGCATCCGGATCCAAAAAAACTGTTCAGCTTGAAGCCAAGCGAGTTGGACCAGTGATTCGTGTTCCAAAAGCAAAAAAACATCAGAACAGAGAAGGCTAACGAGGAGAGGCTGAACGCAGCGTGCTTAAATGTGCATTTCTGTCGCTGTCAAACTCTACATTCAGTGGTGCTAATTAGATTTTCAGGGTGCACAGTATGGCACATTTGCCTCTAATCAAAATCACTCAACAACATCAGTGAATGTTGATTTTCTTAGCCATTATCGTCAGAACTGTGTTTGTGATATTTGTGCAGCTTTAACATTTCCACCCACCTTCATTTAAAATCGAGATCTTGCTATAGTTCTCCATTTTAGAAACAGGGCTGATCCTGCAGACTGTGGGCATATCACTACCATCATACAGCATTTACAAAAGCAGTAATATGATACACAAGAGAAGGGAAACATGGTCGTCATCTTCAAAGTTTATGTATGAGCTGCATTTATATTCCCACGGCATTTGCATCACTTGCATTATATTCTGCTTATCAGTATTCAAGGTGTAAGGTAACTTTGACCTCACCAGGTGTGTACATGCACATGGAGCGATGCAACACTTTTCTGTGGACCCTTGTGTAACATATCACCACACTTAACAGAGACAAAGTTACAGCAGAGACAGTAGACAATAGACAACACAATAAATCGACAGCTGATACAAAAATATTTTAGTGTTTACACTACATAAACTTTCCTACGTGACGAGTATTTGATCGTGTGTATGATTATTACACAGGAATTTGGCAGCATTGAGCAGGGGACGCTGTGCTCCCTATGAAGTTTGTTATATAAAATAAGCTTACATTAGCTTTGTTTTGCTGCTTTTTTACATGTAGTGATTGTCCAGTAGATCAAACTTTTTTGCATAATTGCCACCCTGGCACAGTGTGGATGACGAAGCAGTTTCTATGGTGAAAGGCCCACCATAGAGACAGCCTGACCCAGGGGTGGTAGCAGCTTATCAAAATACAAAATGTACTGATTTATACAGGGAGAATATTAATACTGACAGAATTGAGTTATCGTTGGTTCAGCCCTCCAACACAGTTCAAAACAGAAATAATTTACAGATATGTATTAGATGTTTGCTTCATCCCCATGGAAATATTTCCAGTGTAACAGCCACCTTACTTTTCTATTAAAGCCATCTTTTACGTACCTACGGATTTCAAAGCTCAATAGGTTTGTATCAATTCTGCTCTCTTTTATTTTGAGGCTGTGTCACCCATCCCCTTCTTAATTTTCCCTGGGTTATGAGACACAACATGCATGTTCACCCCTCTGCCGCTATTCTTTCTGAGAATCATCCTACGAAAATTAGTTGATAAAACAAATTAAATGAAGCAAAATGAAAGAACAACAGAGAGAGATTGTGTAAAAACAGGTTACAGGTACTGTTGCAATCAGAAATGTTGCTGAAGTTGTGTAGAGTATGATAGAGGGGTGTGTGTATGTGTGTGAAATAATAACACTCTCAAGTGACTGATCTCTATCATTTGTGCTGATGTCTAATCTCTCTGCTGAGGATTTTGCTGTAATACTGAACGTTATCAGACACAGCATTTCTATCCGCAGAGGACTGGGCATTAATTGGAAAACCAAACTCAGCAAAATGCATTGTTGTCATGTGATTGTACTGGTCTGTACCGCTGTGCCAGTCACCATTTATGTGGTTTTAAGGACTAAACCTCCTTTGGTATTTTTATCCTGACTACTCTGATTTTGTCTGTCTTAGATCATCACCATGATAGAAAGAAAGCATGTTCTGTTCGATTGTGGTTGAAGAAAATGAAAGCATTAAATGAATGATGGCAGTTCAAAGCAATATATCTTTTCACATACATGCATTCATACATACATGCGTACGTGCTCACACTGAATGGTAAAGCCATGTCTCAACGCTCATCCCATCTCACACTGTGCGTTGGTGCTCCACTTGCCAATTCTCTGATTACCACCTCTCTCCCTGCTCTCTTGTTTTTCATAGCAGCAGAGCAAAAAACATTCAAATCACTCCAGTTTTCATCATCTATTCATGACTTTCAACGAGGCGCAGCCAGGAACTGAGGTAGACGCGGCACTGACGGCAGATGTCTCAAATCCGACCATCAAAACCTACCATCATCACCACCATCATCATCCCCGTTGTTGTTTGTGGTGATTGTCGTCTATTCGCTAGGCAAATTAGTGCCTTTCTTTTGTTCTAGCCCGCACCAGGAGCCCGCAGCCAAATGATGTAGGTCGAGGCATGCTGGTTTCTGCTAGATTGGACATTTGTTAGAGGCCAGTTCATCATTGGCTGCATGGTAGCAGCCGGCGCTTGTGTATGTCCAGGATATGAAAAGCACTACGATGTGCAGATGGCAATCTCATTAGCGGAGTGTAGGCGATCATTCATGCTTGGATAATGAATGCATCCTGCAATCCAGATACAGGCCTAGTGCTGGTAAGTTCAGGGAACGCAGAGGTTAAGCAGGCTTTGCCAGCGGGAGAACTGTCGCTTGCTTTGCTATTAACCTTGGAGGATTTAGTTCTTGACACGCGGGAATTTGTTGATGGCCAGTCTGCAAGCTTTTAAACGAGAACGCTAGAACGGACAAGCAACATGTTTTTATAGATTATCTGATTCTTTTTATTTTTTTTGTAGCATTTCTGGCATAAAACACTCACCCACACCTACACACGAACTCACACACTCCAAACAAACACACACACACACACACTAGCATTTATTACAGTTTGATTAGTCTCTATTACCATATTAAATGAACTAAAGCTGTATTTCTAGACATATGTGAAAAGGCATTGGGGCAAACTCACTAGTGAGAATTGTTGTTCTTGTTGCTGAAATCACCAAAGACTTCAGAAACTCCTCTATGATGCAGAATTTACACTGACTGTGACTAATGGGAAAAACAACTGTTTATAAAGCTAAGTGTTCTCCACACCTGAATATGCCTTTTAGGCTGAACTGTAGGATAGTCACCGAACCAGAAACAATCATTTATTGAGTAAGTATGCTACCTTTGAGTTTTTCCTGGTCAGTTTGTTGTTTTCTGCTGTAAATGTTACGTGATGAAACCTATTCAGTTTAGCAAGGCTGCATTGGTTCATTATCTCATAACCCCCCCATACACACACAAATTTCCCCAGAAACAGGATTAGATAATGTCTGTCCACAGTATCGCTGTCTATTTCCTGGGCCTTCAGTAGTCTGAGTAAACCATATCCTATTCAGCAGATTCTAAAGGCCTTTCAGGAAGGATTCCATTTGCCAAACACAACAAGGCCTGGCATCGAACAGGTGCTCACAATGGGCGGTGAAGAAGCAGCACTCGATGGACAGACTTCCATTTTCAAACTGATCATAAGAAGAAGCTGTAAAAAAACCATGGGGCTTTTTAAAAAAACATGATTTTAGACGACGCATCTAAACGAAATAATTAGATGGCAGTTTTGGCAAGCATATGAAACAGCTGCTCGCTTATCTGTGCTGAAAAAAAGAGATGAAAGAAGGGGGGTGTGAACTGAAGTGAGAGGCATAGTGTAAAATGTAGGGTTGAAATGTGAGAATGAATGATTTTTCACAAATTTGGTCCCGGAAGGGCAGCGCTGCCCCATTTGCTTCTGTTACAGATGGAGGTTTTAAGGCAAAGTAAGGCAAAGCGGAGACAGACTCTGCACTTTAGTATAAGCATTACAGAACTTCTGACTTGGGGACAAGTACACACAGTCCTTTGTAATGTACGCCAGTCTGATGTCTGCCTGAGGAACTAGGCCTGATTCTAGTACACAGACTGTAGAAGCCAGCTACTATGTGCTTACGTGGTGTTAATATTAAGAAGCAGATCTGCGTTATAGGCCTTTCTATACTGTATCAGGGAGCTTTTAGGTATTTGAGAGCTGCAATGCTATTGAGAAAGTTAGACACATCAGCCAAATATACTTTTCATAAGGTTTAGTGATCGACCAATATTGATTTTTTATTACCAATACCAAATATTTGCATGTTTATGTGCCCGATACCTATACTTTACCTTTGCATGCAGTTTCCCCTCAGATGCAGTGCTGCAATGGCGATCATGCGTGTAATTCTCAAAACACCCACAAGGGGGCGGTGTTTATCATTTAACCCGATATTACAAAACCGATAACCGATTATGGTAAAATGCATAAGTATCAGGAAAAATATCAGTAAATCGATATATCGGCCGATCTCTAATAAGATTTTTCCAGAATGGAGAATTATTGTACTAGTCTAGTTCAAACCGAAGAAACCACGGCAGCATAACTATGGCCAAATAACTGAAACTCATGGTACACATTAGGGAGGCTCTGTTCAGGATTTTTACCACCAATATCAAGTACAGATTTTTTGTCTAGGTGATCGGCCGATACCAAAGCCGATTCTGATGCTTCAAGTTTATATAACTGATATTTACCCTCCCTGATCACCATTCATTTTTTTCAGATAAAGTAATACTATAAATGTCGCCTTTGTTGTATGTGTGAGTTTTCTCCGGTTGTGTGTGCGTGCGGGAGTTTATCCATACTGCTGTCTTTTATAATTAGGTGATGAAGTACCGTGTTCGTCACTAGTCCTCCCGCATTGACGTCCTCAATTGTGTTCGGTTCCTAAGATCGGCGAGTTTAACGAGTCCCGATCGATTCATAAAGTCTGATTATCGGCCAATACCGATCGTCCGCCGATCGAACGGAGCATCACTAGTATACATCCTGTACGTGGCAGGAGTAGAGATGCTGCTGTTTTTGTGCAACAGTTCCAGAGGAATCAGATGCTGCTGCCTGAATTTGAGCTGAATCAGTATGACCTTTTTATACATCTACATTTGATTTAGTCTTAGGGCTGAGCTCAGGTGCAGCCAGCAGTATTTGATCTACCTCAAAAGTTGAAGTGTAAACATGGGCAGACTCTGCTATATGTGACATAATGAGCTGCCACAGCCTCTTTCTGCCCAGCACAGCTGCAGCATAATGTCTGCAATATATGTGTGTGTATATATATATATATATGTATATGCATGTGTATGTGTATGTGTTATGTACTCACACACAGATATTTCTGTGGAATTATTCTATGTACGCCTGTGTGCTTGGATTTGTGCTGAGTAGTTTAAGTCCCCCCTTTCCCCCCCCTTTCCAGTGTAAGTCAAATAATTTCCAACACTGCTCTTTGTTTTTAGTAAACATACAAATCTTCCTGGTGTCTCCTGCCCTTTATCGCAGTACGTTTAGTTTAAAGATAAGAGACTGAAACAAGGATAGACTTTTTGTTAATATATGATTGATGGAGGTGGACATTCAGGAGCATCTAGACCTGTTTTTCTGTGTTAATTGAGGGTTGTGGTCCATGCTCCTTTATGTCACATCACAAAGGGAAAAATAAATGTTATGCATGTAATAATAACACATGTAAAACCTCCAGATGTTGACCTCTTGCTTATAATAACATACAGCAGTTACAGTATATATATAATATATATATACAGTATATAAAATAATGTGTGAAATTAAGCCTGGAGAAGATGGAATCCAGCGAACTCTAATTAAGCAGGGCACTGTACAGGCCACCACCCTACTGCAGCCTGAACCGAGCCAAGCCAGTAATTGCTAAATTTAGTGGAAATTGTGTGGGGAATGCAGAGGCTGATGACTTGCCAGAGAATGGATAAATGTGCCTGAATGGCATGGCAGAAATCAGAAATAAGAAAGAAATGAGGGGGAGAGAGAGAGAGGCCGAGAGAGAGAGAGAGAGAGAGAGAGAGAGAGAGAGAGAGAGAGAGAGAGAGAGAGAGAGAGAGAGAGAGAGA
>JBBKCR010005519.1:0-7500 GCA_037577295.1 Ladigesia roloffi | reverse complement strand
CAAATTATATGCCACAATATTTATTTCTTCTATTTCTAAACTGGAACAGACCATTTAAAATGACACCCTATTTAAAAAAGACTAGTAACTTAAATAACAAAAAACTTTTACTTTTATTTTGACATTTATCACAATAAATATGGTCATATCGCCCAGCCCTGATGCCATGGTTGCTGGATATTTCTTCCTGCGGGATTGCAGAGTGTTTGAGTGGCCCTCCAGTGTAGTTTTCTTGAAGAAAAAATATCACATCTGTAGCAAGAGGCCCTCAAGTTTTCATTATTGGTATCAAAATACGTGTGCTGAACACGGAAAGCTGAGGCTCCAGCCAAGTGGCACATTTCCACCAGACAGCAGTCATGACAGTTAAAAGACACACATACACTATTCCATCTGGGAAGACACTTTTTCAAACTCCACTCATGAGTCATTGTCCAGAAATCTCTGCAGAATAGAAACAGAAAATGTGCTCTTGCAAAATCTTGCTGGTGCAACCATCGTATGGAGACAGGAATGGGAATTCTGCAGCATGACTGCACTGAACGAGGCACATTAACGCTCACTCAGCCAGCGCGGCGCGCAGACACACAGCTATTGCACGCGCAGACACCTCTGATGTGCTATGATCTGTACACGTGAGGAAAGATTAAACAAGCGGTCATAAAAGGCTTTTGCCTCGCCCACTCAGCCTCAAAGAGGAAAAAGCAAACGTGAGACTAATACAGACGACGTGAGAAAATATTTCAGGAGGTTTCACCATTTTGCCGAAACTCCTTTTACCAACAGCAGCCCGAGAATTCCCTCAGCAAGTGCTGCACGTTTGAGGAGTTGTACCTGCAACACCTTTAACAGTTGCACCATCTGTTAATTTAAAAGTGAGCCTCTGGCCTGCTGACTCAGGAGTCATGTTCAGACAACAGGCCGACATCCCCCAGGTATGGAGGATCAGTATATCAGGGAGATGAGTATAAGGATAGGGTTCAACCTATAAGTATTTTTCGGGGCCGAATTAATTGCATTCATACATTTTTCATCAGCGTTGCCATAATTCAACTACATTTGGGTCAAACTGAAGTTAAGGTGACCGAGAATGTGTTGTAATCGTGTTACATAAACATTTTTTAACTCTATTGCATCATAACGCTCACGCTCTTTCCCCTCAAACAGTTCTGAGTTTCCATCACATCCATCCAATGATCCGTTGTTGCAGGTGTGGCGATCTCCGTAGAAATGTCCAGACCTCCCTCTCCCCAGCCACCTCCACCAGCCCAACTGAGAAATATTATCCCTCCAGCGTTTCTGCCCTTGGGCCTCCTCCTGGTGGGGCATGCATGAAAGCCTCCCCCCTCATGCATGTTCATCCTCATTTTAGCCATTTGCAACCACAATCTCATTCTTTTGCTCACTATCCACAGCAACAGTCAGGATTGGGGCAGAGATGGACCAGTAATTTTGGCTTCACCACAATAGACCATTTAAAAGTCTTCAGCACTGCAGAGGGCGCCCCTATCCAACTGTCCGACTCCTGATACCCTCTACTCTCACTGGTGAACCCTGAGATACTGGAACTCCTCTGCTAAGGGCAGAAATTCCTCCCTGACCTGAAGTGGGCACTTTACGAACAATTTTTTAAATAAAATTGAACATTGAGGCTAGTGAGGTAGCGTTACTCTATAAATGAACGCGTACCTTCCATATTGAGACGCACTGTTGCTTGACGGTAAACACCAGAAGCTCCCACAGCATTTCTCACTTGCTACACAGTCATGCCGTGTGGCTTCTGGTATGAAACTTGCTGGTGTGAGTCTCATTTGCACTACTAATATGTTCAATGACTTGCAGTTTGGGTGCAATTTTAAGATGCTGAAAATTTGCGACCACATCACTGTCACACACACTCATACACACATACACATACACATTCTTAATGTACATCCTGTAAGGCTGCGAGGTTCTCTGAAAGTTACCGCTCATTTTAGCTCTGCCAATTCAAACTAGAGTAATGTATTAGTAACGTAAAATGTGAAGTAACGTAAAAATGCAACACAGATTAAAAAGCTCTGTACAACCAACTTTCAGGGGCTGAAATGAGACAACACATAGAAAAAAAGAGCTTGACTGTTCTCCCACAAGCAAGATTACTTTGACAGAATAAAGGTGCTGTTTCAGGAAGAGTATATGTAAAGTTGAACTGCATTTACAAGTCAACAAACTTGAGCATAAACTAGGGGTCCAAAGCAGAATTTCCATGACCTCCCGTATAAAGAAATGTAAATATATTATGTTTGGATGCTGATCAGAAAAGGGCATTTAAAGGGGATATAGAGTTAAAACCTGCATTTACGTCACTGTTGTTAAATACAGGCGGCTCGGCGTGTTGAATGGAGCAAACCTACCTGCTCCATTTCTGATATCCTCTACATGCAGGTTTATCTAGAACTGCCCACAGTAAAACGGGCCATTCCGAACAGAACAGCTCTATATGCTGTAAAGTTGCTGTATGGGGACGACTGAAGAAGCGCAGTGAGGGGAATTTTAGATGAGGTGGATCTTTTCATCTTCATAACATGTTTTTTCCCAGACGCACCTCTTGTAAGTGCAGCTCCCCCATACTGGAGAGAGGTCTGGCTGATTTTCATACTTCACATTTCGCTCTTCTGTCGCCATCACTCTGGGTCCAGTCCTTACATTCTTCATTTTCAAACAAATGTCTTGAAATTTACACTCGCCTGTCATGTTTCGTAAATTAGCCAGTGAAAGGACATGTTGACACGGACTTCCCAAAGATTTTGTGTTCTAGAATGTTGCACATTTTTAGAGCAGAAGAGTTTTTGAGCAGAACAGAAACACTCACTGTGAACAAAGAGGAGCAAACACACATCAGGTTTTGGCTACTGCACTGTATGCTATTAACAAAAATCCCTGATAATTCCCTGACTTGGCACCCAAATGATCTAATTCCTGACGTCTCATGTCTGCAAATGCCTTTCCTGAAATTCCCTGATATTCCAGAAATTCCCTCACCCGTGGGAACCCTGTCACAGTGACAACAGTTGGACGCATTAGTATGCTGACTGGAGAAAGGCAAGCAAAATTTAGTGCACCCGTTGCATTTTCAAGCTTACATCCGGATGTGTACAATTCCTTTAAAGCTATTTGGCAGAACAACAGTGCTTACATGCAGCAAGAACACGACACCGCTGACGTTAGTCAAAAGACTAGGCTCTACCATTAAAACTCAGGCTTTAAAACTCCAAATCGTAACTCAGATTCACTTGAATGTCTGTCTTTAAGCCTGAATGTAAAATGTGCAGTCACGCGAGATGAAATCTGATCTCATTTGTCAACGAAGTCACAGAGGGCCAGATCATTTTAATCAAATTTGAAACCACCAACAAACATTGAATTGAATATGATTGAGAAAAGGTGGATTTGTGTGGAAATGTCAGATATGCACAAAAATCAGATCTCAGCTGCGTAAACAAGGCCTAAAATTAGAGATCGACCTATATATGAATTTACCGATATTTTTCCCGATATTTTAGCATTTTACCATAATCGATTATTGGTTTTGTAATATCGTGTTTACTGATAAACACCGGCATCTGGTGGGTGGTTTGATAATTATGTGCATGACTACCCTTGCAGCAGACGCCTGAGGGAAAACTGCGTGCAAAGGTAAAGAATACTTAAATGCTTTCCTATATTTAGTAAACTTTATTAAACATAACAGCTATTAATTAACACATTAGATGTGTTACATAAATGACTGATATGTAGTTTATGCACCACTGAAGACTTTAGTAACAGTGCCCTTTTTTATTTTTTAGGTTTTTGTTTTTTGCACTTTCAGACCCCTACTTTTGATTTGTATGCAAGGAGGGAGTGATTATTATAAATAAAACGGTTTGTTCAGTTCAGTGGTGTTGTAACATTTGTGTCAAAAACAGAAGTATAATAGAAAATAAATATCAGTTCTGAATATCGGTTATCGGGCACATCAACATGTAAATAATTGGTATCGGTAATTTAAAAAATCTATATCGATCGATCACTACCTAAAATCTACACTCCAGCCGTCATTTCAATGTGTGTGCGAGTGAAAATTATGTTACTGTGTGAGTTTTGCTTACAGCTGCTCACAGTGTGATTTTTGTTGTTTTATTGTTTGTTTTTTTTAAAGATTGAATTTATTTACAGTCATCGTTGCGCTAGATACGCACAATCAATTAATTCAGAAAAGGAAGACAAAAATTCTAATACAAAACCCTAAACATCAGCTACAACCATCTGAAAACAACAAAAATATCTGTGACTCTGCACATTTCTGACTGAGAGTATCAGAACATTTATTATCCTTAAGCAAACTATCACCACCCAAAGTAATTTCAGATTTGTTTAAATTGATTCATCAAGTTTAATCTAGTAATCCTGACAGTAATCCTAACTGAGATAAATGCTTAGCTGCTACACATGCAAATCTGTGTTTATACTAGCACAGTCAGCGGAGGCTCGAATAGCTGAGCGCACATCCATGCAAATATAACATTATGCATACTGCCAAGTCATTCAGGTCAGGCGTGCTGGGAATCCCATGGAAGGAGACACAGCATGTGTTAGAAAGGGACAAAAAGAATAATTCACACAAAAATTAATAACCAATTTTAAATAGTATTTATAAAAAAGTGCTACACTAGATTACAATTCTATTGTAAATAAATACATTTTTATTGTGCCAGTACAACTCAATTTTTTTTAACATTACTTATGTGATCTCAATAAAACACATGCATGCCGCATGTTATCTGTGAGGGTGTTTGAGTGTATATGCAGCCGTGTCTATTAAGGACAGTAGGCTTAAGCATGCGAGAGTGTCAGCATGTGCGTGTGTGTGTCTCTCTCGGACCAGATGTCCACAGCTCTGCTGTTATGTAGCAGATCTTATGTAACAGAGCTCAGCACATCCTCTTACCTTCTCTCTCTCTCTCTCTCTCTCTCACACACACACACACACACACACCCTAAAGACAATCAAGATCCCAACAATGCCAAAGTCAATCCTACAAAAAATCACCTCCAATCATTTCATCATAAGAAAAATCCAATGCATGTATGTAAGCTGCGGCAAACAAACTACAATATAAACGACATTACAGCATAAAGAAATGTTCGATGTCATAACGTTCATTCTTCCATGACTTTTTACATATCTGTGTGATGCACTGATGCTCAGTGGTAATTATTTGGTTTAAAATATTTAAAAAAATACCTATATGATGCCACAATGCTCACTAATAAATGCGGTTTTAATCAAAACACCAATAGCCTATGATGTCACGCTGCTCAGTAAGCGATGCCCCGTTGTTTTAGCTGATGACTGCTTTGCTGATGTGAATGCTAACAGCATGTCTTCAGAATAGCATTAATTATTCCAAGCACAGTGACACACAGTCCATGCATCTGTGCATCCTATGGTTTTTGTTAGAGAAAGTTTGTTTATGCATTCCTAGGAACAGCATTCTGCAGCAACCGAGTCGACATCCTGGAGGAGAATGTGCGAGATTGCAGCATGTGTGTGGGTGGGTGGCTGAGTGGGTGTGTAGGTCTTACCAGTTCCTCTGGATACATGCTGGTTCTGCAGTGTTGCACAGTGCGGAATATCCGATAGAGAGAGGCAGCCTCCACTGACTCTGTTCAAATACTAAATACACAGCGCTATATACATCCGTGCTGCTTTCTCCTTCTCTCTCTCCCTCTCTCTCTCCCTCTCTCTCTCTGACACACACAATCTGCACGACACTTGCTCATTACCCCTCCCTTTCAACTGTCACATCATTCTTAATATTCTCACCCAACACACACACACACACACACACACACACACATATCCCCCTCCCCTCTCACAGGGATTAACCAAATCTTCACAATACATTGGGTGCTATTTTGTTATTCTTAAAAGACACTCTCTCTCTCATTCATACACATAAAGACACACCTCTGGGAGTGTAACAGTGGGGACAAAAGCACAGCATCACTTTTCCTCTCAGGTTTAAAGGAAGAAAAGAACAAGCTGATAGGAGAGAAAGAGAAGGATGAGGAGAAAGGGAAGGTGGGGAAGACAGGAGCAAAACCTCACTAATCCTTTCTGCAGGTAATACAATGTTTATTAGAGAGTAAGCACTACTGTTCTTCCTAAGTTTTATTAGAATCTTTACCTTCTTCCTTCCTTTACCCGTATTGGGTACGCTACTCTTCTCCCAGGGCTTTCGAGACAGAGACACTGTTCCAGCTCTCAAATGTCGGGACTGATCTGGAATAGCGGGCTTGTTCACAGATTATTGTTGTGTTGTGTCGTTCGTTTGTTATTCCTATTTCTCTGGCGAAAAAATGAGACAAAATTCTTGGAACAGTGAATTTTCAGATAGTCCTGCTCGGACCTGTTTATTCTGAAACCCACCGAACTTCATATAATGCCACAGGCCAAAATCCCCAACACACATACGCAGCCATTGATGACCTGCACTCCTCTTTTCCTTGTTTTTCCCTTACCTATTTTCCCAGCATTCACTTCCATTCATTTTTAAACCCATTAATGAAGGCGGTTTCAGGAATATAACCTTTCAGGCTCCATACATACCATACATACCAAACCATATGAAATTTCATATGAGACTTCAGGCCACGCCCCCAAATGCACACCTGTTTGAACTGGAAAATATGGACAAAAGTACTGGGACAGAGTTGTCATAAAAAGCATGGGGACAAAAGTTTTGGGACACACTAATGCTATGCTAATGTAAATGCTAACGCGGACACTAATGCTAATGCTAAGGTCTGCAGTTGAGCAAGCACACTTTGCATTTTCTCTGTGGAAATGCAGTGTAGTTATGCTTGTGTTCACTATAATAGTAAGGGTTGGCTAGAGTCATGGTGGATAAAACAAAATTGTGTGGAGCCGCTGTGTGGTTGATGTAGAGTTGTGTGTAAAATCGCTAGACCTATCTGGAGAGCAGGGTCAGATTTTACATTTATTTAAGTACATGGGCAAAACTGCGGAAACTACATTCATCTACACCTGGGATGGGCAATTATTGTAAGTTGTTTTGGATTAAAGTGTCTGCCAAGTGATGTAAAAGTAAATGTCCAATAAGCCTGTACTCCAAAGTTGTATGTCCACATACTTCTGGCCCTAATGTTTGTGTGTGGCCACTTTAAAAAATATTTTCCTATATTATAACAAATGTTTTGTAATCAGATCCAGAAGAGAAAGAGCAGAGAACATGGAATGGAAACAAGAAAGAAAAAGGAGAAAAACTGGAAGACGTCAGAGAAAGGGAGAGAAAGACAGGAAGGGAGGAAAGCAGGAAGAGAAGGAAAGAAAAAGGCCAACTGATCATGTGACTAACCTTTGATCGCCTAGCACGCTTGTACACACACACACACACACACACACACACACACACACACACACACACACACACACACACACACACACACACA
>JBBKCR010005508.1:0-12955 GCA_037577295.1 Ladigesia roloffi | reverse complement strand
GTCTTTTCCAAGCTTGGACCAAAACACAGGGAGCACAGACCACAACCCTGAACTAGAACAGAACATCTCTCAGAATGTAGCTGAGACGTCTCATGGTGACATCAGTGAAGAGGAAGTGTCAGTGTCATGTAACTGTGGCATGAAAATGTAAGATGTATAGAGACATGAATAAATGAAATACAAAGAAATGTAATATGTATGCACTCAATTTGTTTTTTACAGAATTTTAAGAAACTGTTATTGTTTCATTTTAAGTTTCATTTGAAAATTTCATGATGAACCAATCAATGACAGTAATGTTATGTAAAACCTTCTTTAACTATTGACTGAAACACTTTGTTTTGTTTGTTAGATACGCAATATTTGATGTTATTTTTCATATTGGCTTTATATTAAAATAAAAGCTTGTAGCATAAGCAAGAATAAGAATTTCACTCTATTGTTTAACCAGTATGGTTTTTAGCCTGAAAATGAAACTCTGTATAAAATACATGGTGACGAAATTATACTTCATAATTTGTCTTAATTATATGTTTGAACAATCACATATTTTTGTGTTATCAAATACTCATTAATGAGTTCCTGGAAAGCATGAACACTGGATATGAGATATTGGAAGATTACTAAGACATTAAGATGAACCCTAATTGGTTTCACAAGTGGGAAATCTGCAGAAGATATTGGACAGTACAAATAGCATCAAAGCTATACAACTGAATGATATAAAAGGTACACTTTATAGATATTTGTCTGTGTATGTAAATACTCTGCAAAAAATAAAAGGAACACAAAATGAATGAATGAAATATTCTCAAAGTATTTTCACAAAGTTGAATGCACTGACAACAAAATCCCCCAATAATTATCAATGGAAATCAAATTAAACAACCAGTTGAGGTCTGGATTTAGAGACACACACAAAATTAAAGGGGAACACCCTACTTATCCAACTTTGATATTATTTGCTTAAACAAGTCAAAATGAGGCTCAGTATTGTGTGTGGCCTCCACGTGCCTGTATTCCCTACAAAGCCTGGGCATGCTCCTGATGAGGTGGTCTCCTGAGGAATCTTCTCCCAGATCTGGACTAAAGCATCTGCCAACTCCTGCACATTCTGTTGTGCCAGGTAGTGTTGGTGGATGGAGACATGATGTCCCAGATGTGTTCAATTGGATTCAGGTCTGGGAAATGGGTGGGCCAGTCCATTCCAGCAATGCCTTCATTTTGCAGGAACTGCTGACACACTCCAGCCACATGAGATCTAGCATTGTCTTGCATTAGGAGGAACCCAGGGCCAACTGCACCAGCATATGGTCTCACAAGGGGTTTGAGGAACTAATTTCGGTGCCTAATGGCAGTCTGGCTACCTCTGGCGAGCACATGGAGGGCTGTGCCTCCCCCCAAAGAAATGCCACACCACACCATTACTGACCCACTGCAAAACTGATCATGCTAGAGAATGTTGCAGGCAGCAGAACATTCTCCACCGCATCTTTAGACTCATGTCTGTCACATGTGCTCAGTGTGAAACTGCTTTCCTTTGTGAAGAGCACAGCGCACCAGTGTCTAATTTGCCAATATTGGTGTTCTCCGGCAAATGCCAAACATCCTGCACGGTGTTGGGCTGTAGGCACAACCCCCACCTGTGGACTTTGGGTCCTCATACCACCCTCATGGAGTCTGTTTCTTACAGTTTGAGCAGACACATGCACATTTGTGCTGGAAGTCATTTAGCAGGGCTCTGGCAGCGCTCCTCCTGTTCCTCCTTGCACAAAGGCAGAGGTAGTGGTCCTGTTGCTGGGTTGTTGCCCTCCTACAGCCTCCTCCACATCTCCTGATGTGACGTGTTCTGTCTCTATGTAGCGCCACCATGCTCTGGTCACTGCACTGACAGACACGTCAAACTGTTTGCCACAGCTCACATTGATGTGCCATCCTTAATGAGTTCAACTACCTGAGCCTGTTGTGTGGGCTGTAGACTCCATCTCATGCTACCACTAGAGTGAAAGCACCATCAGCATTAAAAATGACCAAAACATCAGCCAGAAAGCATACGAAAAGATATATATGTATAAGTATGTAGAGGATATATATACAGCTCTGAAAAATGATAAGTGGTAAAAAAAATATTTTTAAAGAGGCATCTCTATGAGGATGACAACCATTCCATTGCAGGTGTCTTTTAAATTCCTACAGAAGCACCTCATTCTGCTTTAGGAGGTACTGATTACTGGTCACCTGAATATATTATTTAATGAGTAAAAGTAAAAAACCCTGCTGTAATCAACACTCTCCTCTTACAATGTGACCAGTTGGAAGGCAAAACACCTCTAGAAGTTAATCAAAGGTAATTATTGCCATTTTGTTTGAGTTTGAGTGAGCAAAACAGAAACTTCTAGTGCTCTCCAGGCCTGACCACACAGCAGCCCCACAGCTGTTAAAAATGGCAAAACCTGCAATAAAGGTATTTGAGAGAACAATAGTGTTGTTGTTATGTCCTTGTGCTGTTCAGGAAGCTGGAGACAAAACCTTTTCATGTAATGTCTTGTTTGCACATTGCTTTGTTTTGCATGTGTCATATTATCGACTACTGTGGCTAAACTAGTTCTAACAAATTCTTTACACCCTGTCTGTATGAAACGCAGCTTGAAATGGAGTTTGTAATCCACGGTTTGTACCTTCATTAACTTCATTAGCCTGTAACATGTCAGTTTTATACTGATAATGAATAATTAAATGATCTGTAGATAATTGAGATACAGGCTGTATATGTTAACTTTTAACTGACGTAAAGAATGTGCTTTATCTTGAAAATGATGTATGTATCTCTCCCATGTAAATTGATTTAAATAAAATATGGTCGGGCTATCCAGGCACCGCAGTCCTACTGCTAAGGTGATGCAGTGGGATTGTTTAAACATCTGTGGACATGTAGTTCAGCAGCTGGGGGTCTGGTGGTTAGGGAGTTGCCCCAGTGATCACAATATTGTGGGTTCAACTCATAATACTGCTAGTGGCATCACTGAGTTACCCTTGAGTAGAGTACCTCCCTCACACACTGCTCTTTGGGCACTTTTTCCTGACAGTGCTTCTTCACTTGAATGGGTTAAAAACAGAGTGCAGTGTGGGGTGTGTTCACTAATGAGAGAAATGGACACATTACTTGGTTAGTCCACTAAAAAGGACCAGAAGAAATAATGTTAGCGATAGGCTGTAATGACACATTAGCAAAAATGTTGTTCCCTTGTGAGTGTTTCTACAGAGGCTAATGCATATACGCATGTGTTTGTGTGTGTGTGTGCATTTGCAGAAATCAAGCAACATGATCACAATGACTCGTGCATTCAGCTGCCCTGTGGGCAGTTGTACTAAGAACTAATGATTTTTATCTTTTAATGTTCTTAGCACTGTGGACGAAGAAACGAATGTTCATCAATAAAGAGATCAAGTTCAAGAGCTCAACACATTCAAACTGACCGTCAGTGTCTGAACCACAGCCTTCATGTGTGTGCATCACATATTTATTCATTTGATTTTTTTTCAAAACAAGTCCATCATCATATTAAGATTCAGTCTTAATTACATGCTTTGTTTCTGCTTTAACTGAAATGCATTGATGACATACAAATGCAGTATTGAATATGGTAACATGTCTTTTAGGACCAGCTTATGGAGAAATCAGTACATACATTATCTATTTTATCTATATGTATCTGGCCTGTGGAGCATGCGCTTTTAGTTCTCCTGCATTTCATCCTCATTGCTTTGCCCAAAAACAAACACAGAGAAGAGCAAGAACAGGACCCCTCATTTATTCCCCACATTTATTCTTAAAGAGTTCCAAATGGTCAGAGAGGGAGTGAGTGTGTGAGAGAGAGAGAGAGAGAGAGAGAGAGAGAGAGAGAGAGAGAGAGAGAGAGAAAGAACATACATTTACTGTAAAAATAATATTTTAGTCTTGGGAGTTTTCAGCAAACTTTTTATAGTTTAAGTTTTTTACAGAAATCAGTGAGTGAGAGTGACAAGTTATACATTCATGTCCATGCTTCACCCTTTATGGCATGCAGGGCCTCATCATGCTGATTGGAACTTATTATATTTACGCACTTACACATTCCCAATAAAAAAAAACTAATGGATTAAAAAAAAATAACGAATGAATTAAACAGCATCGACTTTTCCTACTTAAGTACACTTGAGGAAAGGAGTCTACATTTAACCCAGTTACATTATAGCCACTAAGTTATTAATTCTTTAATTTTGCTTATATTATGTTGAGGACATCATCTATTGTGCTTCAAATCACTGATATTTGTGGAATATCGGTTCTCAAAGCTCAAAAGGATCCTGAAAGAGAAGAACAGACACTTTCACATGATGCATATGGTTGCTAAATGTATGAATGAATGCAGTTCTGCTTCATTTCTATCCCTTACTCTGTACTTTCTTTTTCAAGTAGTTTTTTTAAAGGTGTTCTACTTGAGTCATTTAGAGAAATAGCAGTCATTCTACTGAAGTAAGGCATTTAGGTTCATATTTCTAAGATTTTAAAACTTCAATTCCTCCTGAAATGTTCCCATTCCAGTGTAGTGGGTTTTTCATCAACATGAAATTTGTTCCAGAAGACTGAAGGAGATCTCCTTCAAGTTTGTGCTCAGAAAGTTTGTTGATGTTAAGATCCAGGGGACTTCAAGTTTGTTTAGCAGCTTCTATCGAGGCACTACCATCTTGAAAAATGGGCACATCAGGAGGGAAGTACATATTTCTCGGCCATTGCACAAGCATTAGATTTAATGCCTTTCACAATGCAGCCACTCACACCAACATATCTACTGCTATATTTGACATTTGGCAACAGGAATGGTCACCTGATTATTCTCTGGCTTTCTGTAAACATGTCTGATGTCTGGACTACATCATATGTGTCTGCTGGATAGCATTCAAGTATTTTTCCAACAGTTTCTCTGCCATACATTTAAGCTACTGGAATTAAGATGATACATGGACTGTAAATAGAACATAAGAAATGAGTAGCCACATGTAGCTTAAGGTCAACGTTAGAAAAGCAAATATTAGCTACATTATTTAGAATATCATAGCATATTTACTTTGCCTTAAGTGCCTATTTCACCAGTAGTAGTTACACTACAGTAGCCTGCATTTTTACTGTGTATCTACATGGTTATTATTCACTGGTACAGCTTGATTAAAATATTACAACTCAAGGAAATACACATGAACTGACTTTCAATTTTTATTAATATCATTACACGTAATTTTATTCGGATATGCTCGTGTACAACTGACAAGAAAACTGACTAACCCACTAGGAAATCATGTAAATCCTGTATTTCGTGTGTTTTGGTCTGTTTTGCATTGTTTCACTCTTGTTCAACTAGTTAATTGGGTGTTTTTTAAAACTAGTTTGTCCACCTCCTGTACATTTATGTGTTGCACTTCCATTTTTGTCCAATATAGTTCAGATTTCTGTATATTTAATGAAGCAGGGTAACATAAACTAAGTATGTATTTTTCCTATGCAGTCAAGCCAAAAAGACCAATCAATCTATCAGTCAAACGGACAGATGATGGAAACTTTGTCATCACTTGGAACAACAATTATGCAGTTAAAAGTTTTATTGATGATTTGACAACGCAGCTCAAATATGGTATTAAAGGAAGCAGAAGTTACGTAAGTGAGCAGAATAAACATGAATAAGTACACTTCTCTTCACACTCTACGTCATGGCTGTATAATAAAATAAACACTAAAAATAATACGTTACTCAAATCTAAACAGACGACAGTAAATGTCCCCAAAAGGCAACAGGAATACGATGTATTGGGCAGATACAACCAGCCTAATTCTGACTATGTAGTGAAGGCAAGAGTGAGCACAAGCTACAACGACAATATGAGATTCAGCGACTACAGTGAGGAAATTGAGTTTGTTCAGTCTGTCACTACATCATGTACTGAAGAACAATTTCAGTGTGTTTTAATAGATCACACACTCTCTGTGTCCGTCAGACTCATCCACCCGGGAAATTCTCAACATGATATTTCCCATCATATTCGTCATTCTGATCATCTTTATATTCACCGTATTTTACTGTTACATTAAGTAAGACCTTTTCATGCAAATCACATACACATTGGTTTTAATTCATAATGCTTCACACTCTGGCATTTTTGCTTATGTGCATGTCCTGATCTCAGATTTAACTCAGTTTGAGTAATTCAGTTACAACTGGTTCACATGATAATTAAAGAACCTATTTATTACAGAATCAGGAGAAAGTTGTGGCATGAATTGCCGACTCCAAAAATAGCTTCTACTTTTAAACAGGTAAGCCGTGTCTGCAGACAAGACTGCATGATTAATATATGAAGACATAGATCCTGAATTGTATGTGTCATTACAGAAAATGTAATCTATTTGCTAATCTATTTGCTTTCGCCAGATTCCCATTTTGCCTCTCTTTGAAAATGATATCTCCCTCATCCACGTTGAAGATTCCTTACTGGACCTGATTCAGAATAACGATCGGTTGGATTGGGTTTTATTTTATTGTAAGAAAATCTTGTAAAAAAACTTGCAATGTAAACTCTGTTCGAAAACTCTTTTGTTCCTCCAACAGCGAGATCCCTGCTTCCCAAACAGATGTCAACAATGACTATCTTCGCCACCAGAGGCTCAACGCAGATGTTGATTCAGCTCCAATGGAACATGTCCAAGTTCACTCCAGCTCTGGGGGTCAGAACAAAGTCACTGTAGCTCCTGTAGTGAGTAAACTTCTGACATAATTGTCCTACAATGTGCTTGAAACTCTGCTATCAATCAGAGCTGTAGTCAAAAAAGACTTTGGGAGTAGTGCTAGATCGCTGTCCTTCAGCAACCAGCTGTATTTTTTCTCATCTCTGCTGGACTTAAACTGTTGTAAGAATGCAATATCACTTGCTGCTTCAACAAAAACAGCTCCAAAGTTACTATCCAACGAAGTGCATAATAGTCTGCTATCAGACAACATCACTTATATCCAAAATAAATTTGGGAATAACTTCAGGGACAGGAGCTATTCGAAATCCAGCAGTTCCTCCTTTTCTAAGTCTAGTATATTTTATCAATGTAATGAGAATAATAATCCATTCCCTGATTATACCATAAACCAGCATCCAGTAATACCAATAGATTTGGACTTTAGCCCATGTTGCGGCTGTTCAGGGCTTGCAGATTCTAACCCAGTTCAGACCACTCCCTGCCACACTGAGACTGTTGTGGTTTCTGAATATCAGAGTGTGAACAAGCTCCTAAACCCCAGAAAAAAATCTGAAGTAGATGCATCTGTGGAACAAGCACTTCTCGGTTTTCACAGTGATGTAATCTGATCACAGCAAAACCTGTTTGATGCAAGAATCCACAGGATGGTCCCACTGTTGATGAAGGATGTCAGTTGTTTCTGAGCTTAGAGCCAAACACACTGAGCTCAGACCTCAGTACCAAACTAGAACAGACCGTAGCTCAAAACAGGTGCACACACCGTCATCTATGAGCCTTTGTGGTCCAGCTTTGAATATTTCTCCAGGCATTCAAATGGATTGTTCTTAACATAGGGCGTGATGTAACAGTAACAGGAAAACAACAGGTGTGGTCTGATGAGTACAGTGCATTATTTTTCAGGACCAAGTCCTTGTATAGATATAGCTCAAGTGCAATATTAAGGTCAAGGAGCAATTTGTAAACATTTGATGTGTCAGTGAATTCATCCTTTAAAGACAAACAGACCACGTGAAAATAATCGCAGGAAAAAGAAAACCATTGATTTATAAGGAAAAAGACACTGATGGACAGGGGTTTATCTGTAATTAAGTAACAGATAACTAACAAAAAAAATTGGAAAGTTTAGGTCCTTTATTTATTATTCAGTGTTAAATTACTGTTTTACGTAAACTATCTTGCATCTAGTATAAGTTCTATAAGTTGAGGATTTCATGTTTGAGTCAAGCAAAGGACAGGAAAGAAGTGTGTTAAGTTCTGTAGACCCTGTAAGTTCCAGATTTCATGTGAAAGTACAGGGGCTGCAGAGACATTTTTTATGTTGTGTCTATTATAGTGAATTTTAAATTTTGTTGCTTTATTATATCTGCTTCGGCCTTATCTAGGAAAGGTGTAGCTGTTTAAACATGACAGATGCTAAGCATTATTAAAATGTGTAAAAATGCCAACCAAAAACTCCTCCTGGCTATCAGGCAGCCACTTAACAAGACTGTTGTAGTATGATACAGCGGGGCTGTATCTTGTATGCGAAAATCAGGGATAACTGTATAGAAACCTCACAGTATGAACATGTTTCTGATGGTTGGGTGTGGGGTGCGTACAGTGGGACCACACTGGACAACATCTCAATATATATATTTTTTTGTTTTTTCTTTTTTTTATATGCCTGTATGTGTGTATGAATATTTACTGTATTTTTTATTAAACTGATGTGTTGTTTTTAATTTATTGGTAATGTTGCTTTTAATTTTATTTGTTTGTTCTGTCCAATAGGCTACTGCTGCTGTTACAATGCAAACTATGGGATTAATAAAAGGAGTATCTTATCTGACCCATTGACGTTGTTCTGTGGTAATAATTAACCATGTCTAACAATCACATCTCGAAAGGGACTTTTAAACAGCATCTGTGGAAATCTTCAGTAATAATTTATTTTCAGATGTTAGTTGGATGGTCGACAGGGAATTTCTGTTCAGTGACCCCAGAAGTCGAAAAATAACACTAATGTCCATCAGTTTCATTGGTCACATATATTCTATCACTGCGAAGCACGTACTCTCTTGTAAATGCTTCTCAAACAGCAGGACTTTATGAGCCTCACAGACTGGGCCACAGTCGTTCGTCTGTAAAGGTTTATAACTTGTCTCCACTTGTTCCATTGCCGTGAACCAAATACAATCTTACCCAACACTGAACCTTCTATACAGCAGCCACCCCCACCCACCCCACCATTATTTCAGTCCGATTGCTTTAACTACAGCCAAAAGCAGTATGGATTAAGGCAACAGATCTTTTAAGACCTGTTTATAGGCAAATCAATACTCCATTATCTATTTCTGACTGTGGCACGTACACCTTGCAAACACAATATAAACATTTCCAATGGCTTTCCCCGTTATTCTCCAACACTCATATTTACCCCGTACAGTTTCCCCACTTGTTCACTTGAATTACGTGAATAAAGAATAAAGATAGGGCTAAAGAGGTTGCTCAGCTCCACCTTAGAAATACTTCCTGGTGATTTTTTTTACAGTTTCTTTCTTCACCCTCAACAATGGTAACTATTTGGGTTTGCCAACTCTACCACCTGCAGGACATGCTGTGCAATGACCGTCAAAACAAATCAGACTTTCAGATAAGACTGTTTCTATTTCACCTTTACATGTATCTACACCATACAAAAGAGTCAAAGGAAGGTTTGAAGGTTTTTCTATACTTTGCATCATTTCATATTGTAAAAAAAGAAACCTTTGTATAATTTAAAAGCTGTCTGACATCCAGTGCCAAGTTCAATGATAGTTTTCCGGCTTCCAACTGTATGTCCAAGCCAAGATCGATTTTTAAACCTTTTTTTAGTACACAAAAGTAACAGTATGTGTCAGTCTGTGCTGCAGGGGGCAGGAGATGATAAGGTTTCCTCTTTTCTGAGCATCTTTCCCTATGCTACAGGTCCTGCCTTCTCATGACAAATATTTATTAGACTCAAAACACACAAACTACAAGATAATACAAACACAGCAAAATAAACTCTGCTAGGAAATGTGACATTTACAAGTGTGTGCAAAAGTTGGTCATGTGACATGTTTACATGTTTGGCTGACTCTGTAAATGAAACAATAAAATATTTTATGGAGAAACATTTTACTACCTAGTTTCTGTGTATTGTCTAAGTTAACATTATTATGCCCCCCCTCAAAAAAAGAATTAAGCAGAATTCTTGCACTAAAATGTGCAGAAAGTTGTCGTATTTTCAGAAAATACACATGTCATTTGTTTTGCATACAATTGTGCTTGTTATATATATATATACATATACATATATACATATACATATACATATATACATATATATATATATATATATATATATATATAAACATAAATACATCCCAAAATAACACTATCATACTTCTGGAATACAAACAGAGAAATGCTGGTACATTACTGAGTACAAATAGCTACATTCACTATCCAATACAAATGTATGTTAATTACTGCATAGCTGTCATACACTTTGGAGAACTTGCTTATTACTAGATTAGGCCATAAAATATTATTAAAAATTGTAAATATCAATATACCATGTAAATTGTGAAACAGGCATAACATGGTTGTGGTCTTCGTTAATGCACTTAACTCTCAGGGATCAAAATCAAGCTGCTTATTAATAATTGTTATAGGCTGAAACAGTTCATTATTTGTGTTTAAGTCTGTAAACCTTGTTCACCCCAGTGGTAAAAAAGCCCTCATATACATCTGTCTTTGGCAACTAACTTCAGTGTTGGTTTAATAATGAGCTGACCAATGAATAGCAATATACATATATAGTGCTATTAATTGGTCAGCTCATTATTTATGCATATGAACATTCTGTGTGATAATAATTACACAGTATAACACTGGTAGTGTTATCCCCAATGACCCATCCAAGTACAGTGCCATGACAAATTATTCAACCCACTTTAAGGATACTTAAAAATATTGTTCCCGATCAATATCAATTGCTTAAATTCTCTACAGAAAAAATCGAAGTCAGTTATTTGTCAGAAAGATCCAAGCAAAAAAAAAAAAACAGATTTCTACCTGTAATTGCAACATTTTCGAGAATTTAATATCACTTCTCAAGCTGGGAAACTGAAGGGTACTAAAACAATGATCAAACAAGACAATCATACTCCAAAATTCAGAGTCATTCCAATACATACATTATGTAGAAGGTAAAATATATCTAGGTGTTTGGGTCTCCTGGTAACCACAGTGGATTGGGAAGTAAAAGCTGCATCACCACATCTAGAAAAAAGGGATGCGGACAGTGGCTGAAAGTAGTTCAGCTACACTGGCTTTAACGTGATCTGTACGTGGGAGCAGCAAATGAGAAGCCATTAGCTACTTAAAAGCAAAAAGTATGAACCTAGCCAAAGACATGAGGATGATTTGTCATCAAATTACACCAAGCCAGATGAAAAACTCACAAATCTAACCCTCTCTTTGCCAGAAATATCATTTTTAGAATAAAAACCTGATTGGAAAAGTATGGGTAAGTATAATTTTAAGCTATTTTAATACATACAAGGCACTGCGTATTAAAAACCAATCATGCCATCTCTGGCATAAACCATCAGTGCAGAATTTGGCCAAAAGCATCACAACACAAAAAGCACATTAGACAAGATCGCTGTAGTGTTACCCAGAACGAACAAAGCCACAGCAGGTTAAACTTCCAGTACCCCGTGACGGGCTGGCGACCTGTCCAGGGTTCTTCTACACCTTTCACCATCTGACTGGGATTGGTTCCAGCACCCCATGGGGTGGCTAGAAAATGTATGGAACCACCAGAACTTTAGTTCAAGAGTAATACAAGTAAAACAAAACTTACGGTTACATTAAATAGCTGAAATGTCTTAGAGTTCGATAAAAAATGAGAATATTAAGTAAATCTAGACCACTTGGTGCTGTAGTAGCAGTGCACTAGGCAATGGAAAAAGTGCAAAATGCTGAATAACTGCCCCATACAACACTTCAAGAGGAGTTAGTATTCTGGCAGGTCAGCAGGGATATTCTGAATTCTCTCCACCACGAAGAAGCACAGGGTGCCTGTGAAGCCCACGATGACCATTATCAGGAGCTGCCAGGTCAGAAGTAGGTAGCCGCTATAGAAGAAAGCCACTGCTGAAAAAACAGACTGAAAGAGAGTAACATGTTATTATTAATGAGCTTGTTATAATTAATGATTTATTCTGAAATACTGAAAGATACACCAAGAATCAAATCATATTTAACATGGAAAAGCATAAAAAACACTGCTGTAATCAACACTCGCCTCTCACAATGTGATCAGCTGGATGGTTAAACACTACTAGAAGTATATTAAAGCTAATTGACACTTTTTTAAAAGAGTGAAGATAATTATTTTCTTTGAATTATTGAAGTTCTATAAACACCTTTAAATTAGGAGAAATATAGACAGCAGTTCTTAAACACTAAGACAAAGCTGTCCAGTTCAATACATGCACCTATAAAAGATAAACATGAACATTGTTGCAGTGGTCTTTTATTGTATATATTGTAAAATATAGCATGATTATTTTCTTACCTGAATAAACTTAAAGATAGCAAAGGCTGGAGCACTTTGCTCTGTGTAAACTCGACCCAGGATGCTGTAGAGCTGGGTGTTGAAGCAGCTGTCCCCAAGCCCGAGCAGGAAGCTGCATAACATGGCAATCGACACACTGAAAGAAGGGAAGGGTGCTTTCAAAGCAATGCAAAGACATACACTCAAGAGTCTAAAAAGAGCATATCAGACAAAGAACTGGTGAGAACGGTTGTTTTTGGGCATGGATTATTTACTTATTATTATTTATTTATCTAATGTATGTACTAATATTTTATTTGCTGTAAATCTCTAAGAGTGAGCATTTTCCCCCGTATAAAAAAAAGAGTGTAAGAGCAGAGTGTGTTGATCATAGGGATGTCAAGATCTGATCACATGATCGCAAATCGGGCCTGATCTTGTGGTGTCTGACTCGATCAGTATACATGTGTATATATATATATATATATATCCCAGGCAACCCAGCTGAAGACATGTCAGCTCACACTGAAGAGTTTGAAGAGGAGAGATAAAATGCCTCGTGACAGCATGAAGGCGCAGGATATCACAGCCAAGATAGCACAAAT
>JBBKCR010005477.1:0-12956 GCA_037577295.1 Ladigesia roloffi | reverse complement strand
CTCACACACAAATATGAATAATTTTCCCTTTTAACAAATACAAATGCCCTCCATATATATATATAATAACTTAATAACTGCAACTGCAACAAGCACGAGTTTAAAGCAGTATAATATACACATTTGTCATAGAATGCCTCCAGTACTTTAATCATTGTATTAAGAGCAGTGTAACTTTCTGTGAACCTTTTAGACGTTCCTATATATTTAAATATGACATTAGATTAGTTCTAACACTAGATAAAGTGATCCGAAGGAGACAATTAAAAATTAATATTTTATACTCGGAAATTCAATCTATATCTAAATCAGACAAAAGCTTGTAAACCTTTTAGTATTTGCTGAGACCCTATTTGTACAGCAATAATTGCAGCTAATTTTTTTTGTCTGCTGTTGATCAGTCCTGGATATAAGGGAGATTTTGCCCATTACACCATCCAGAGAAGCTTTGGTTCTGGAATATTGGGGGATTTCCTGACATGAACTGTTTGATTCAGATTCTTCCACACCATTTCTATTGGGTTAAGGGGTCAGAGCATTGACTTGATCCTTTCAAAAGACCCTGCTTTTTACCGTTATTTGATAGAACAACTAGTGTTGTTGCCTGAGTTTTGTAACCTCTTCCTGACTGATCTTTCCAAGGTCCTAAAAATTATTTTAAGACACACTTTCACACACCTGTTGTGAAGATATTGGTAGATCACTGTTATCCACACACACATGTTAATCATCCCATTAACACATCTTCAAATGAACTGCTAATCCTTTCATTTAATTCAACATTATTTCAAATAAAAGCAAATTAAGGATTACTTTAAAATTATGAATTTGAAAATTGTTTTTTTTGTAATTGAAACTATTTGTGCAACTGAAACTGAACAAATTCTCACCCATTAGAATGTATTTTTGTAATTTGTTAAGCAATGTGTTATTAAGTCATGCACGTCATAGAGATATGGTCATGAATATTATAACCTTCACAATCTTTGCATGTAACAGAGCCTTGGAAACCTATATTGGTGCGGAACTGACAGCAGAATATAAAAAAATTGACTTTGATGGAGTGACTAAGAGGTAAGAAACTAGTATGTCATTGCTATTATTATTATTATTATTATTATTATTAGTAGTAGTAGTAGTAGTAGTAGTAGTAGTAGTAGTAGTAGTATAAATAATAATAATAATAATAATAATAATAATAATAATAATAATAATAATAATAATGTGAACACAGTAGTTGTACAGTACCTTAAAGTAGTGTTAGTTAACTACCTACCATTACTTTAACTACCAGATAAAGATAGTATTGTATTTAACTGTAAAAGCATTAAAAGTTCCTGACAATTTTTGGATTATGAAATTGTTTGCTCTGTGTCTTGAAGAGTGTGGGAAATGTATAATGAAGTCTTTAATAAGATTAACGAAATGTATAAAACTGAGAAAGAGAAGGAAAAGGAGGATTTCCTTGTGCTAGTAAGGTAAGCATCTTGTTTTGTTGTATCTGTCATTTCTGTGTCATATCACAAAACTAATGGAGAAATGTAACAAACTTATGAATTATTTTGTTTCTTGTATTCTGGACGTAGTCTCTCGTAAATGAAAAAAATAATATATATATTTTTTTAAATAACAAATTTATTGAGTTTTTCCAACACATTTATAGTAGCACTATTAAAGTGTTAAACTAGTTCTGATCTTTTACCAATGCTGTGTAGTCTTTGGAGTGTGTATACTGAAGGACAAATGTGAAAAGTGAAGTTAACATTGCTATTTCCTCTCATGCATTCCATAGTGCTATCTCCAGAGCAATAATTTTTTACTGGGACAGATTTCTGGATGCCAGTGATACTCCCTTATTAAAAAAGATGTATGAAGAGATTTCAGAGTGAGTCATACATTCAAATCACAATTTAATTTCTATTTAATCTATTGCATCTTTTTTCTGGATACACTGATGAGCAAAACATTTAAAAACAGGTGACGAGTGAAGACTATTGGCAAAAAAAGAAAAAAACAATTATGTGTCCCATATTCATGGGATATTGTCCTGGGCGGTGCATAACGGAGGCTTGGAGAGGCTAAGCCTCCAAAAAATTAATGCTGGGAAATTGTGAAAATAATGTACATGATGTGTGAATATTAGTAAAGATGAGTTCAGAATGAACACAGCTGCTGCGGTCAGTGACAATAAAATGAAGGATCTTTGCTATGACGAGTTGAGAGTGAGAACACCATGGTGATAGACATAGTCATATTACGGTAGTTCTAGGCCAAAACAAAACTAGCCAATCAGCCGCTGGTAGCCGCTCTAGCGCTGGATTTTTAATACGTAGGATATATGCACTCTGACCGCACGTGTTGTTGAGAAGAGCTTGGTGAATTCTGTAATCAGTAAAATCTCTTAACTGCTTTGTTTTTCCCAGGCACTGCAGTAATTAGCGCTCTGTATCAGCACCGGCATTATTCCAAGGTCCCTGTCTGACTCAGTTGTCAAAACGAAACTGAGCTGTGTAACATGCGGAAACACAAATGTAGTTTCACAGCCCGGGGTGGGGGGTGTGTGTGTGATGATATATACTGGCCCCAATGAACTAGCTTTGCCCACCCCCTGGCCCCCCCAAGTAAAAAAGTCTACCTCCTAGTCTATATTGTAGACAACAAGTAAACAGCCAGTTCTTGAAGCTGATGTGTTGCAAGACAGAACAATGAGCAGGCATAAGGAATTGCAGTGCCTAATTCTCACTGATGCTTGTGGAGGGTGGAGATTAGTCTGCCTAGTAGAATGAATGCTGGCTATGATAGAATTGTGTCTGAAAACACAGTGCATCACATCTTGCTTCTCTCTGAACTGCATAACCACAGACCAGTCAGAATGTTAAGGCTGACCTTTGTCCACAAAAAAACCTACAGTGGGCAGATGAGATCAGAACTGAACTGTGGAGCAAGATAAATGTATTCTTTAACATCAAGAGGTTGCCAAAAGGCTTTTCTTTAATGTGGATTACTTATCTGGGGAAGAGATGGCACCAGGATGGGAAGATGGTAGGCAAGCAGTGGCAGTGCGACGCTCTGGACAGTGTTCTGCTGTTAAACTTTAGGTCCTAGCATTCACGTGGATGTTACTTTGAAATGTACCACCAACCAAAACATTGTTGCAGACCAAGAACATTTTTTGGCAGCAGATTTCCTTAATGAAAGTGTTCTCTTTCACCAGAAGTGACCTGCCACAGTGCCAAAAAAGTTTCTAGACCTCCTAAATCGCCAGAAATCAATCCAATTGATTGTGGGTTGTGCTGAACAAACTAGTGTTTACTACAAAACTTAAAGAGGCTGATGAAAATATATTGATGTTAGATACCATGGGTTTAACTTCAGAGTTTAAATTTAGTCCTTGCCATGACAGTTTTCTTTGCACAAGAGAGGCCTACACAATATTAGGCAGGTGCTTTTAAAGTTATGGTTAATTACTGTGTTCCTCCACCAAAACATTTCAAGAACAGAATGTTTACTTGCCGCCTTATTTATGTCACGATTAGGGTTAACTGAAAAGGAAAGGGGGGGGGGACACCAGAGGTACAAGGATGGATGTTTAATGACAATTACATAATACATTCTCTTGAACCAAAGCCCAGAAATACAGGTTAACCAGAATCATGGTCATGAACCCACACAATGACACCGAGATTTACAGACAGGAGACCCGTGCCCCTCAAACAAACAACAGAACGGAAAACTAGAGGACACTAACGACCAGGGCAGACTGGAACAAAGACGGGATGCCAGGAACATGTACCAGGACCAGGGAAACGCAGGAGGGACACGGGTCTGGGGAAAAATAGAGACAAAACCATGAACGATAAACAAGATACTGATAGCATGGTGCTACGTGGCTTGAGGCGAGAGGTGCCAGGAAAGAGAGCAGGGCAAACTGGAGGGACACGAGCCTGGGGAAAAATAGAGACAAAACCATGAACGATAAACAAGATACTGATAGCATGAACACCTGAATCATGAAACTTAACAGACAGACAGACAGGAACCGAGACATGAATACATGAAACAGGGGACATGGCAGGACAGGACAGATAACAAGGTCTGAACTCCACCACGAAAACACAGACAAACCAAGAACCAGGAACACAGCTGTTGGGAAACGGGGCAGAGAGGGGCACCACGATCCTGGACTCCGCAGTCCTGAATTCCCAACCTGAAGCTCCACCGCCCAAAGTTGTGGACGGGAACCTTACAGACGGGAACCACAGAGGCGGGAGCCGGAAAGGACCGGGGCCACACGGACAGGGCCCGGGGACAACAAGGACGGACACAGAACCCTGCTCTCATCACAGACCAAGCACTCCTTGAATAAACTCATGGACAAACTAGCCTCAGAGAAGCAGAGAACAAAAAGGGGAAACAGGAACAGGGGCAACACACAACCACTCAAGACGGGACAGGAACATACAGGGAGATCCGTGCTTTTCACCATCACAAACCAGGGACCCGGACAGGGAGTTCCTAAAACTCTCACCTGGGAAGGACACAGGAAGACTACCCTCCAGGACATTCCCAACCTCGCCAACAGCTGCCCAGATGCCACTGGACCCGAAGCTCCACCGTCCAAGGTTCCACCGTCCCGGGCTCCACCATCCCACGATGCATATGGGAAACTCAAGAAACGGGAACCTCACGGACGGGAACCCCAGGAGCCGGGGCCTCACAGGGAGGGGTGACATAGGCTGGGGCGACAAACAGGAGAGTAACATAGAGGGGACAAGGGGAGGAGAAGCATGGACCCAAGACAGACAAACTGGGAACATATAGAAGGGGAGTTCAGACCCAAACATACCGGAGTACTTACGTGCAAGGTGTCCGAGACCCGAGCCCCACACAAACACACAGAGGCCAGGGGCCAGGAATCTAAAACAGGGACCAGAGACATAAACTAGGAACAGAGGCAGAGGGGTGCCAAGGGGGAACCAAGACTCTGTGTTCCCCGCAAACAGCGAGGAAACCACGAGCTTCAGACACGGAGGAGAGGCCCCCATGAATTCCTCACCTGAAGTCAAAGGAAATGCTTTTCCCCTGAAACGCCCGGGAGAGCCTAGCTACTCCACGGGCCGTCAAGGCTATAACCCTGAGTCAGGGGGACTCGAGGTTCTTCCTCGGGGAAAACACCAGAGAGGAGAGTTACTCCTCCGGCCACCGAGGGACTGGTGTTCAACCCGAGTCAGGAGGACTTGAGGCATTTCACTCCTCAGGCCATCGAGGGAAAGTGACAGGATCCAACTGGATCGGCGCCGACCATACGCCACCATGAGATTAAAAAAGAGACAGGCAAGGGGGGGAACAGAATCCGATAGGAAAGACACCGACCGTGCGCAATGTGGGGGGGACCAGGGACAAACAGACCAGGGAGGACAGAATCCAAAAGGATAGACACCGACCGTGTGCCATGCGGGGACAAGGGACTGATTCTCATGAGTACTCCTACAAGGACTGGTGCTCGGACCTAGGACACAAGGCGGGTAAGCCATGACAGACACGAAACGAGAACCAGGACAAGAAACCAGACAGGACCATTCAAACACAAAATATGCAAGAAATGAAGCCTCAGCGATCCTAGTTATCGCTGAGGCTTAAATACCATAGACTAACTAGACACAGGTAACACCAGGAGAAACGAGGGACAGGTGACGGGAATAACAGGGACGCGATACAAATAGGAATAGTACACTTTATAGGGATCGAGGGGACCTAAACAGGGTGGACGAAAATAAAAAGACAAATGGAAAAAGTGGCAGACACAGACGAGACGGCACAGTCGTCACAATATATTCCATCCTTTAACAGATGCTACGTTAAAAAAAAAAAGGTGATTGACTTCACCTATCATTGGTTTATTTGTTGTTGTTTAAACAGGAGTATCAGTAAATGACAGCCAGATGCTGATGTAGGTGTAGACGTATTACTAGATGTTGATAGTAAACAGAGATGACTTACCCAGAAATAACGATGTCGGTGTAGCGTGAGGGGAGAGCCCGAACGTGAGAGACGTGGAGGAGCGGTTTACTCACGTGGTTTAATCTTTAAACACTCTGTAAAACAGAGTAAGAAACCCACCAGGTTATCACGTTCACAAACATACACAACAGTAGGAGTCCTCACGAAAATCAGACGAGGAAGAGATGATGGCATCTAGACTCAATGTCTGAGTGAAGAGGAAGCTCCCACTTCCTGTTTATATACTGTGACACGTAATTCCCCTTGACCTTGACGCATCACGTGGTTGTGTATGTGTCACTAAATATGGTTAAAATGCAACTAAAGCAAATAAAATTTTTCTTGTATATTTGTATTTTTCTGTTTTGTATATTTGTATATTTCTGTTATTTTAATGTGCATAACTTTTTGTTGTATCATTACATTTATACAGACAACTAAAGAACCAAAAATTTGAAGAACAACTGGATGAATTAATAAAACCAATTATAGAACCTAAAACACTAAATGAGTTCATGAGGTAAGCAATTAGCCTTCTATTTGTGAGTGTTTAGTCTTTTTTCTCGCTGTTATTTTTTTATTATTGATGATGAGGTTATACATTTTTATGAATGAAAAGCGATAAATTTGCATCAGACTCATTACTAAACATCTGTGATAGGGAAGTGCACAGGGCAACTGCCCGCCTGCCCTATTTGCCTCAAGCTGTCCCTCTTAGAAATATATATCATGTACATATATTGTTACAAGCTTTTGACATGCGTAGAGGCTTTTTACTTTAATACATTTTCATCTTGCCAGAGCTCAGTTACATATAGCAGAAACTGAAAAGCCTCACAGCTTAGCGCTGGTCCCTGAATTCTGTGCTAAGATAAATGATGGTAAATTGGGTGCATTTTTGCAACATTAACATTACAGAGTCAGTCTGAGGCTAGTTACTTCAGCATCAAGCTTTTGACTACCTCTCTATACACTTATAGGCAGTGTGATTAGATGTAGCTAGCTTCTGAAAGCTCCGCTGAAAGTTTACAAGGAAGATGTCCTAAAGATTTTTACTGAAATCGCCCTCATTAAGAGAATTCTCCATTAAAGCTTCAAGTAAATATAAGGTATATTAACAAAGATTTCATAAAGACATAGTATATTTTTCAGATCTCCATAGAGTCTCTGTGATTTGTTTTTGGGGGGAGGGTGTGTCCATATTCAGGTCAAAGCAATGGTCCCTGAATCTGTGAATTCACTACTGTAATATATTCTATTTCTGCACAGCTTAGTTTAAATTACTTTTAAACATGCAAAAAAAGATCTTCTCTTCTGGTACAAGTGACATATTAAATTCATAATGAAAATGTGATTAGTTGGGAGTCCACAGCACAGTTAATGTTGTTCACCTACCTGTGTAATATTACAAACTAATTATCTCTGCTTTAGCTTACCCAGTTATTACTCTTTGACCATACTTGCATTATTGTGTCATTAATATTTTGCATTGTGCTGATATCTGCTATATGTATTCTGTATATTCAATAATTTCTTTAATTATTTATTTTTCTAGACGTCATCACAGATTTGCCTTGGAGTTTTATTATATTGGTCTTGGTCCATTCGTTGTGATGTACTTGTATTTCCCAGAGAGATTTGTGAGAACTTTCAGGTAAAAGTCAATTATTTTATTTATATTATTAAACAGTTATGCATTGATTTCAGAACAGGTGTATAATGTCTAAAATACTGAGTACGTTGGATGTTATGTTTTTCAAAATAAAAAGCATTTTATTTTTACTAGTGCATTGGGAAGAAACATAATGGATTATTGGAAAAATAAACATCAAATATTTATTTTATAAAGAACACAAACATTCTTTGTTCTGAAATCTTCAAGTTTATATTAAATTTTTAAGATTGCCACAAGGCTTAATAGTTGTAGCTGTCTATTAGGCAGCTCAGTAAGGGCTTTGTGAGGAGCCCCTGCCACCAGATGCTCCAGCACAGTACCCCTGCTGAGGAGGTGTATCTGGCTGTAACCAAGGTAAAATGTCGGCCAGTTGGGGTGAACTTTTCCTGTCTGCCTTGAATTTCCTTAATGTGGATCAGTCCATTCATCTGGATGATAAACAGAGGCCCTCATGTGTTTTACCTGGAACAGCTGAATGAGGTCAGCTATGACTTTTGCAGCAAACAGAGTGGGCTTGTCTGAGATAACGTCTAAGTCAACTGAATCGCAGTTGAGTTAGACATTATCCATTCTCTTGCAATGTTCGGTAGGATTTAGTGTAGTCCATGTTCACAAGGATGTACATGTGGCCCCAGACAGACTCAGACAGCAGGCTTACAAGGTCTATTCTGATTCTCTCAGTGGGCATCTAGATGATCTTGGCTTCTTAGGCTAAGGTTGGCTAGTATATGGGCATTGCTGGTAGAAGTTCTTTACATTGGCCTGCATTCCCAGCCAGTGTAAGTGATCATGCAGCGTCTCCAAGGTGTCCATGGTGCCCCAAGAGAGGATGGGTGTGTGCCAAGTGCATGGCAGAATTGATAAGTGATGGTGCTAGAACCAAAGCTCACCTCAGTGCTCAATCAGTTATGGAGTATGCTGTTTTTAATGAGGAAGGATGAGGGCTTTTGTGGAGGGTACTAGTTGTCTATCAGCCACAGCTGTCTCCGGCCAAGAGGGCCAATCAATAGAGGGAAGAGCAGCTCCCGTATCTGGCCACACCGTCATGGGAAACTCCCCATCTCTCCCTCCAAATATAATCTGTAATCTGTATATTTGTCATCAGGCTCTCCAGTGTGGGTGTGCCAGGCTTGAATGTTTGGGGATCCAATTTTATACTCCTCTGTTCTCTCACTGGCCGTGAGAATTGCCATGATATGAGCCATATCAGAAGAGACCACCCCACTCCACATGCAGGTCCAAAAAAGATGGAAAATGGAGATAATATTGTGCCTGGTTGTCAAAGCTCCCTGAGATGTTGATTGGAGCTGTCCATTCAGCACCTCAGTCGGGGCGTGGGGAGGAATGAATGCCACCCAAGGCCTGCTGGCACACCGTCACAATACACACACACACACACACACACACTCACAGAAACCAGAGAGAAAACAGTTTGTATAAAATACAAACTGTGTTTGTGTAAAATTTGTGTAAAATAATGACCTTTCTCCCCCCCCTTTCATTTTACAGGACTGTGGGCATGGAGATTGTTGTTCAGTCATACTCAATTTATGAAAAGTTGTCTAATATGGGTGTATTTTCTGAGATGAAAAGACAATATTTTAGAGGTCTGGACATCATAATAGCTCTAATAGGAACTGAAGAGATGCAGTATTTTAAGTAAGCACTAGTTGTTCTTATACAAAAATATATACAGTCATTTTGAAGTCTATTGTTCTGACTAATTTACATGTTTCTTATATATGTAGATATTTTTGTTTTTTAATTTGTAACATACTGTCACTCTATTTGTAATATTTATATAAATATGGCACTACTTCATGTACTTATGTTATATTTTACTTACTAAATATCTATTATTTGTTAAATATATTAAAACAATGAATGTGGTGGTAAATGTGGTGGATGCTGTAAAATGTTCTGCCCATTTACAGTAAATAATAATTAATTTAGCTGCACCTGTTTGTTTAGAAGTGAATGATCTCTATGGGGAATATGAGGATAAATTGTTTTTGTTCATTTTTGTTAATATTGTATCATATGCAGTTTGTAGTTTCCTGTTGACCCCACAGAAATACATTTTATGAAAAATGGATGGAATTCACAGAAGAACTTAATGCACTTGTAGAGACAGAGAGACGCAAAACACATGTTATTCTACCACAAGTGCGGTAAGCACACATGTATTACAGGCAAAGTTTTTGGTCACTATGAAATAAAATTTGCTTACTTTGTGCATTTCTGTGTTCCTCAGGGCTGTTGGACAGATGTTACTGCAGAAATTTGAGGCTTTCCTTAACAGAGTCAATGCTGATGTTGATGATGACACTGTACAATCCCTATCAATGTGAGCTCTTTAAACAATGACATATGATATTTATTTCTGTTAGGTGTGTACTAAGAAGTTTACATATTTATTAAAAAAAACATTCCAGCATAAGTGCACATAAAGAAAATTACATCATATCTAATAAAACACCAGCCAGATACACAACTGCTAGATTTAAGCCAGTATTTCCCATGCTTTAATCAGTATATATTAACTTAGCAAAGCCTCTAAATGCAGACGTATCGAAAATCTTTTACTTACCTGTTATTATTGTTATTATTATTATTATTATTATTATTATTATTATTATAGGTACAGAGTTTTTGATACAAAATCAGTTATACCTGAAAATATATGTTAATATTTTTCAGAAAGTACCATATGAAAATATAAAGTGATCACTAAAATGTTCTACAGCCCATTTGTATTTTTTGTGCTGTTATTAAACAACTTGACTATAGGATTCTAACAGTAATTATGCAAAATAATTTCAGAATGTCCCCCTTTCCTCCCCTGAGGGCCTTTGCATTTCATTTTGCTACCTAGTGACTTTACACCAATTTTCTAATACTAGCATCAGTGGTTTAGATGCCTTTCATAATTCTGTGTTTTGGTTGCGTTATCTAGTATTTCTTGGTTACCCCTAACTCTCAGTTGTGGTTTCATTTGTTTGACACTGATCCCCTGTTTGTTTAGACTAGAGTTCCACAAACTATAAAATGGTTTATGGTGAGCAAAAAAAGTGTCAGATTATGCATATTCTAAATGAAAGTACTTTTACAGTAAAGAATACAAAATATTAATAACAACACCCATTTCAGATGTTTACTCATAACTAATATGTGTTCATAGCATGTATTAATTTCAGCATGGTTAAGATGGTGCTGGTTGACAAAACTCTTCAAATTAGTTTTTTTTTCCCTGTATTGCTGAAAGAATTGAGGAAGTGAAAAAGATGGCACTAAGATGACAAAAACAGAAAAGCAAAAAACTGGTCCAATATATTGGATGTATCTAAGCAGGTGATGTATCTAAGCTCTAACCTGAGGGACAGTAACAACTCTTGGAGACAGTAACATCCTCATTGCACTTGCTGTTGTGGGCAGTAATGACTGCTGTGTACTCCACATCTTCCTGAGCATATGTTTAACACTGTTTGTCAGAGAGAAGACATTTTTACATTTACATTTAAGGCATTTGGCTGACAATTTTATCCAGAGCGAATTACAATGGTGTAGTTGTAAGCCTGTGCTCAGTGAAGAGATGGGTCTTCACTCTCCTTTGAACTTTGACTTTTTTTTCTCCCCCAATTTTCTTCGATGGAAGGCTTGCATTGTGCGTGGCAATATTTATATAAAAAAGTTAAACATTAAAATGGCTTTTGTGATGTACATGCAATAATTTTCTATCCACATTATTCTATTTTTGAAGGTCCTTTTTTCAGGTGCTTAAATGTTCTTATAAATAAGGTGAAACTGTTCAACATTTTGTTCAAAACTGTACTATTCTCTGGTTTGTACTCAGTTTAGAACTGTACAGTTCTGTATCAAAAACCTTAAGCTCAGCATCACAATGTTTGAAATGTATTTGTATCTTGATATTTTCATGTGTGAATGTACTAACATTTGATTCAGATCTCTTTACGTGTGAAGCTAACATTGGAATTCATTATTCTATTCCACTCATTTGCCAGGTACTGGGCTAATATGAGATCAGTCTGCATTTCAAAACTACTAGCCAGTGGAGTCCTTACCCAGGATCAACTGAATGAAGCTCAAAGGTTTGTGAAATGTAATGTTTCTAGGGATGGGTATTGTTAAGGTTTTAATGGTATTACTACTCCTATTAATACCACATATCGATTTGGTACTCATATTTTGTGTGTGTGTGAGCTATCTCGTGTTGTGGGTGTGCGCAATTTCTCTTGTGTTTTGTGCGAGAACTCTTTTATGTTGTGTGAGTGAGCTGTCTTGTGTTGTTTTGTTTTTTTTTATTCCTCCAGTACCAAGAACAGAACCGTTAATGTCAGATCTTATCAATACTTCAGTCTTTTATAATTAGGACCAATTAAATACTGGGTTTTAGTACCCATCTCTAAATGTTTGATGTTTATGTGTAAGAATTACACTACCAAGATAAATAAAGTCGCACCAGGACCTAAGAATGTTTCTTTCTCATACATGGCAGGCCCGTAGCCAGGGGGGGTTCGGGTGGTTCGAACGAACCCCCACACCCAGCCAAAGGTCCCAAATTTGTTCGTTTTTTTGTAATACATTTTAAATTATGATGCATAATAATTGGAATCCCAAATAAAATCTAAAACAATCTGAAGCCCTAATAACCCCTTCTGTGATTCTCTTTGATGGCACGTAACATAAAACAACCCACTGCGCAGCAACTGGCTTTTTTTTTTTTTAAGCGGCATTAATATGGGGCGAAAAGAGCAGGAGAGACAGAAGAGAAAGCAGCAGCAGCAGCGTCATTATTGCAGAGTATCGAACAAATGTTCAAAAAGGAGCCGAACAGAGTTAGGCTGTTTTACCTCAAGATCTGATACCTAACGCAAGCGAATAGTTAATGTTTTCTAACAGGGTAAATATGTTTTGTTTTCGATATTTGTGACACAGTCGGTGATAAACGCCAATAACTTCAAAACGACTTGCTCTAAAAAAATTCTAAATGGTGTGACCTCCAAAAGGACAACACTGATCTTGTTTCACAGCCTTCATTTTCAGTATTTTCGATCTATATAATGAGCACTGCCCCGCACAAGCTGTCTCAATGTTCATTAAGGCGGGAGGGCTCGCTCTCAGAGGAGCTTTCAGTAAGGGACCGTGAGGAAAGTGCTAGTTTTCTTAGTTTTTTGCTATAGTTAAGTGGGCGGTGTTTTTGTAATAGCTTCTCAGTTAAAGGGCCTATAGACATGAAACCAGTCTCAATCAAGAGAAGGGG
>JBBKCR010005468.1:0-12956 GCA_037577295.1 Ladigesia roloffi | reverse complement strand
TTGTGTTCTGCTGAGAAAACAAAGTCACCTTCGACTTGGATGCCCTGGGGGTAAGCAAATAAACATCACATTTTCATTTTAGTGTGAACTGTCCTTTTAAATCCAAAGGTTCACACACTGTTTGCATTAGCACTATGAGTTTTTAATGGTTGTCCTCAATAAAGATGTGAAAGTTTAGAAGATCAGACTTAGATGACGGTCCGATTCCATTGTATGACAAATTAATGCAGAAAAACGAATAACAAGAAATGTCAAAAATGCTTCACAGACTTTTTCTTGCCAATGTACACACACACACACACACACACACACACACAAACACACACAAAAGCACACAGCAATTAACCACAACATACTGACAGGTGAAGTAAATACCATTGATTAACTCGTTACCACAGCTCCAGTCAAAGTGTGGGTAGATTAGACAGTAAGTGGCATTTGATACGTTGGAAGCAGGGAAATGGTCAAGTGGTCGACTCTGACGGGGCTAAACTCTGATGGCTGAGTCCGAGCATCTCCAAAACTGAAGTTCTTGTGAGATGTTCCTGGTAGAAAAGGTCAGTAACAAAGGTAGGCCAAGGAAGGACAACAAGTGAACTGATGACAGGGTCATTGGTACCCAAGGCTCGCTGATGCGAATGAGTGAAGGCTTGCCGAGTCTGACCAGATCTCTCAGAAGAGCTACTGTAGCATAAACTGCAGAAAAACGTGCCTACAATACGTTCATGAGCATCAGAATGGACCATGGAACAATGGAACAGCCTGGCCTGACCGACCACGTTTTCATTTACATCAGGTGACACCCAGGTTTAATATGAGGCAGGGGCTTTTCAATGTGCATGTCTGTAATTAGATTTTTTTTTAAATCTAATTAAAATCAACACATTTTCAAGTCGATTTCACAACACAGCAGTTCCCACAGAAACATTGTTCATTTGTGTCCAGCTGAATCAACACTGTGGTTGATACTTCAATGCATGGGATTTTGATGTGTGTCTGCCAATAGACAGCTGCTACTGTCGATAACCCTGCCTGACTTCTCCTCCCAGAGCTCAGTACACATTACAAACTGAAATTATTTACACAAGTATTTTTTTTTTACTTCACAATGCAGACAAGAGCCACGGCATCAACATTGTTCAGACTTTGAAAGTGAACCTGAGTCGGAACAGTATTCTTTGACTACTTATGTGCATGTCAGGGAATTTGACAGTGGGCACACTGGGCTTCACAGACAATACTCTGTATGTGTGTGCGCGTGTATGAGGACTGGGTGGCCTCCACACACACACAGTGTCTGGATGTTTAACCATGATTTGCCTTATCTCCCATGGTGTTATGGTCCTGGGCTCCTCTGCAGTTCTTGAGAATTTAGGGGTCTTAACGTATGGAAGCTCTCCCATATGTGAGGTCTGATAGAGACACAGTAAGACCAACTCAGCAGTCAAATTTGTCGCCTTTACTTAACTTTTCTCAAATCTGAGCTGAATTTTCATAGTAGTCATTTAGTAAAGACAGATTCAGGAAAGAGTCCCCACGATGTTAGGTCCACAGAATGAGATAAATACGTGGCCACACGCACACACACCCAAGCACAAACACACGGCGCGCGCTAATCTGTGCTGTGCAGCCCGCTCGAGTCTGAAGTTCATGTTCTTTTCTAATTCTTCGCTCCGTTTCAAATCTAAAACCAACTTCAAACAACAGCAACAAGCAGCTCTGACTGAAGCACGAGTTTTCTTTTAGCTTCATTCTCTTTTCTCTCGGATTTCTCGACAATACCTGAGATTAACGTTACCAATATAAGATCAGTACACAAGCACCCTAACACCAAAAAAGACGTCAAGCTATTGCGAAATATCAAGTCCTCCAGTCAGGCAGACCCCACTGAGTCCCCCCTGAGGTGGTCGCGGTGAGGTGGTCGCGTATGGAGGAGCATTTTTGTGATTTTCGTGATTTACCCACACATTAGTTATGGTCCTGACGGAGCTCCGGTTACTAAATCACCAACTGCAGAAAACTAAGAACAACGCACACAATTCCAGGAAACACGCGACAGCATATAAAGACAGTTCACTATACAAATGACACTCAGCCCAGAGTCCAGAACACCTCAGATATTGTAAATACTAACTCCGAAACACAACTGAACACGATTTACAGAGACTCGGAGTGGACTCAGATTGATACACACACACACACACACACACAAATCAAGACAGTCAGACAGAAGAGAACGTGTGTATATGTATGTGTGTGAGTTTGCCTTCGTACCTGCTGGAGTGAATCAGAGTGTATCTTCTCTCTCTCTCTCTCTCTCTCTCTCTCCTCACAGTTACTTCTCTCCTCCTCCTGGACCGGACCGGTCCGGCCGGTTTATCCCGAAGACTAAAAAAAACTACAGTTCGTCAGCTCAGACCTCCACACAGGGACTAAAATCACAACACAGGACTAACTCACACATTAAGCGAGTCACAAAGGAGCTCTGGAGTCTCTCATCTTAATCTCCTCCTGCACCTGCCTGCTCTCTGCTCGGAGAGGTTCACAGCTCTGTCTGGGAGGCGTTCGGAGGATTCAGCGACGGTCACACTGAGAACCGACTCACAAGGTCCGGTTCAATGAATCAAATGAGCCGATGTATTGATTAATCCAATAAAGGTTCAATCACGTAATTAAGTTCCGAACACGAAATAACACAACACGCGTTCGGATTGAGGAAGCCAAGAGGACTTCCTGAAAATGTATTAAACGTTTGACATCCAAAGGACACAGAAAAGTGTAGATTCGAAAATGACTCGAGAATCTCCATTCATGTTTGAAGGAATCGGCCGAAGTGATTCAGCCCGTCTCTCGTTAGAGTCCCGCGATATCGGTGTTGTATGTGACTTATGAGAATCCGCCACAAGTGTTTTATTAACGCAGCACAAACTAATCATACCGGCCGGGGCAGTTTCAGGCGACCTGGAAATTTCTGTCGTCTGTAGTCAAGTCAGCTCAAGCTAAGGAAGTGTTTATTGTAATTTCAACCACATAGACGGAACAGAGTGAAATAAAAAAAACAGAGCACCACAAACACAAATAACGAAACAACACGGGGACTATACAAGTTCAGACAGCACAGAACTACAGAGTGCCGAGAGAAGGAGAGAGAGAGAGAGAAAGAGAGAGAAAGAGAGACGGGGAGAGTACACAGTTCAATTGATTTCTGAATTTTACACGATTCTAATACTGAACTATAGTTTGAGTTTATTTTTTTCGTTCTATTTGTTATTTTTTCTTTTAATATGAGTTCTGTAAGAGGCTTTTTTACCCGGTTTTTACCCTTAGGAAAATCAACAAAACATGTCAATTGACTGGGGTACTGAAACCTTTGCATATGACGATTAACTATAATGCTTTATCTTTCAAGATCCACACACTGACCAATCTTAATACAGCTCAAACCAGGGTCTGAGTAGGTCTCTAATGCTGCTTTAAGATAAATTTATAAACAACATATGTTCCCCACTGGTGACTCGTATAGCCTAGTTTAACCAATTTACACATTAATTGATTGGGTGACTGTTCAACCCAGAACAACTTGGATGCTGAATTCACTCAGTTTACTGTAGGTGTTGTGAATTCTCTACATAAAACAAAATTTCCAAAAATTTCACCAGCATGCTCCCATCCTAAATGACACAAACCATATTCTTACTAGGCCTTGCTTAAAAAAATGCTGTGCAGGGAATCTTGATATATGCCAAAGATGTGGATAGAGTGTAGGAATTCAGTGGCTTTTGTACAAATACAAACACATTTCAATTCAAACAAAGTAGGAAAAGCTGATGACTGACAAAGACAAGCACATGCAGTTTCTTCTTAATTGGAAATGACACAGGCCTCTCCCAGAAGACGATGTACAAGAGGCATCATTGTGGAGAAAAAATAGTTCGATTTACAATAATCAATATAAAAGCCTTTTTTTTGCTATTACAGCAATCAAAACCTTCCTGTAAATGCTGACGAGCTTTTGGCATGTCTCCAGTGGAATTTTACCACAGACTGTAATAGTTTGCAAAAGGTATGACTCATGTTGGAGAAGCCACTTTTTGTTCAAATGTAAATAAAAGCTCTTCTGCTCTTATTCTCTTCTGGGAGATGCCTGTGTCATTTCCAATCGAGAAGAAACTTGCTCGCTGATTAAAAGTAACTAAGACAAAATCTGCCAGAGGTGTGAATAATTTTGTTTACGACTGTAAATTCAGATGGCAGGGAGGTCACAACAACAGGGAAGGAAGTGCAGGAAGACAACAGGTGGGACCTCTAGTGCTTGTGGGCATATAACATACACCATGTAAATGGATGTATCCTTTTATGTCTTGCAGTAAGAGAAACCCATACGATATTTTTAAAATATGCAGGCCGTCAATTGATAAAAATGAGAAATATTCATTTGTTTATTAATTAGTATCCAAACTGCCTAATCAGTGATGAATGTGATAGAATATTGAATCTCTGTCAGTACAAAATCTGACTTATCCCCAAAGGTTAAGTTCACTGAAGAAGAATATTTTGGACATTGTTTTGTAATTGTTTACATTTCTGTGTCATGAAAACATTTGAAGACATTGTACAAGGCAACATTTTCCAATCCTGTCAAATGTAATGCAAGTCATTTAAATCACAATTACAAAACGAATTGAATGACAAATCTACAGATACTTTCGCATGCAAATTTTGAACGCACCTAATCACAAGACTTTCGTTGATATTCTCAGTAAAACTTCGTCACACACTTAAATCTTGAGGTTTTTTTTTGTTTGTTTGTTTGTTTTTTAAACATTTGGGGCACAATTTCGAATAATATTGTCTGTATCATATTGGAACACATTTATGCAAAGTTTTTCAGTTAAAAAATATGTGAAAATATGTGAAGTAAATCAACAAATCAGATAATTAGATTTTTGTAAAAGACTTTATGAAGTTTTGCCCCACTGTGAACATACTCCTGGCCTTTGCAAGGTGTGGCAGGTGTAGATGGAACCTGGGAGCCTAGTTATGCATGAAAAGATGAACTGTAATTTATTTTTAGTCCACCAGAATTCAGAGTTCTGAATACGACCTTGGGCACCTGCCAAATTAAAATCGCTGCATCATTGATCATCTTCTGGGCAAGTTTTCACAGCTTTCTCGTAAAATATAAATGAAACTAGGAAAGAGAAAGCTGTAATCTATTTCTTATCAAGTAGCCCATGACGGATGCTGGAGTGACCATGTTGCTGTCCCTGGGAATCTGTGCTGGATAACCTTGAACAACACTGTGCTGTGTACACTTATACGGATAAAAGTTAATGTAATTACTTTTAACTAGTGCCAGAAATGTCTCCACTGGGGTCATCTTCAGAGCATGCTTCTTTAAAGAGCTCAACATGTTTTTTCCTCTGAGATCTGCTTAAATTAGTTCAAGAGTCACAAGTCATGAAAAGTTTCCCATTCTTTACATTCAACTTAGACGGGCTATTCCTGTGGCTTTCTGAACTCCATAAGGACCTCTATTGTGACTGACTGTCCGTGTTTATGCCTCACTAAAAACCAATCCATGCTAAATCACTCCTGATTATTTCAGGACCTGTGACTCGAGCTTTGAAACTTCACATATTACACAAATTTACTTCAAAAAATGAGGATAAGTTGTTTTTTTATCCATGATCTGGGCTCTTTAAAGTTTTTTTTTCTTTGTAAAAAACATATATTTATATTAGCCTTGAAGGCACGGTTACAAAAACAATCTGTTTAGAAGTCGGAAACTGGCCGTGAGAATAGCCATGAACATTCATTCTGTCTTTTTTTTGGTCAATAAAATCACACAACTGGACCACAGGGAAAATCAGAGAAACATGTAGAATAAACATTGAAGGGCCCCATTGTGTTTTTTCTCTGTATTTTATTTTTCCTAGAACCATAAGCCCATTCTAATAACCATTTAAGGACCCAAATTTTTTTAGGACTGTAGACCATTAATTATTGCAGCAAAGGCAGGGAGGGGCACTTTCATTGATTATTCTTATGTCACACACACACACACACAGAAACCTTATTGGATAAACAGGATTCTGACGTGAATGCTCACCCAGTTTTATTTATTCTGTATTATGTATGCAACCAAGAGCTAAAAACGCACAGTGGATTTTCCCCTTAATTACATTTCGTGCTCCACCGTAATCTGATTTATCTGTTTCGGGAAAAACAAAGATACTATTGTATATCAGTCCAGTGTTAAATCGGTCATGCACACTGGCCAGAGGGAACTGATCATAAGCACACGTGCACGTTCGAACTCACGCACACACCCACCCACCCACACACACACACACACACACACACACAAACATAGTCACACACTCAAGTAACACTTATCAGTGCCCGACGTTCCCAGCCCATAGTCATTATCATTACTCTCACCTGATTGCATACAACAGGTTTTATTTATAGCGTTTAAAACTGCTGATGTCTTTGCCATGTCCTCCTTTTCCTTAACACCTTACTAAGATCCTACCTCAGTTCTTATATGCAGTTCCTACATTTTTGCCTTTTTAGCAGTAATACTTCTTGAATTATTCTTGATTAACTGTTTAAGTGTTGAATAAAATTTGGTTAAATTTTCCAGAGGTTTTTCTGACTAAATTGTATATGACAGAGATGTTGAAAATGGAAAGTTTGTGAACCGTGTGAAATTTTACGAATTTCTACATTTCTGGGGTAGCTGGATGGCCTAGTGGTTAGAGTGTTGGCCCTGCAATCAGGCCATCAGAGGATTGAGGTTAGGGTTAACTGCTAGCGTCACCACTGAGGTACCCTTGAGCAAGTTACCGAACCCTCACGTTGCTCCCCGGGGGCCTTATTGGCGGCAGCCCCCTGCTGCACTTAGTGAATGGATTAAATTCAGAGAATTTATCCTTCGGGATAAATAAAGTAAAAATAAAATAAATAATAAATCTGACCTAAATATAATCAGACCTTCATCTACAATTCATGACCTTCATAGCACTAGATGAAGTCATAGACAAAGAAACAGTAATTGTGCTGTTCGATGGTTCATTCTTTTATTGAACAAGGTGACATTAAAACTGCTGTGATTACAGATACAAATACTGCATTTAGGACCTATTCACCCAGTAAATCATGTGAAAAAACTATAATCCTGTACAATAATCTCCATCCTCTCATCTGAATGTACAGGAAGGATAAAGTGTTCATCTAATTGGAGATGTGCAAGCCTGCTACAAATTCTTACTTACCATGTATTCAGGCTTACAAGGGGAAAAAAAGAGAGCGAGTGCACTGATCTGATGGCCAGTGCAGGGTGATTTCAATATCAGTCATTAACACACTGCGAATTATATAAGAGCTTATGTAAACATTACGCAATTCTGCACTTCACTTGAATTGATTGGAAACTGGATTCTGCCTAACAGCATATTGAACGCGGCATGTCCCTGTGTGCTCCAAAATGCTGTCACTTGAAATGTGTGAGCTCAAGCTATATTCATTAAACTGAGGTTCTGCCTTAAAAAAGAGTTACCTGAACTTCCACAGATCAAATGTTTGTGTTTAACTGTACATTAATAGATTGTCAGTAACCCTACTAAGTTAAAACTAGGTGGTGAGAAGCGTTTTTAAAGTGAGGGGGACACATCGGTGTAAACATGGGGGTGGGGTTTGGGCGTGGGGCGGGGTTTGGTGTGGGCGGGGTTTGCTGCGTGCATGCTAAGTCTTATCCTTTAGGGGGTGGGATTTTTGGAAACCCCAGTTGAATCTTTTGTGAAAGACAAATCGATAGAAGAACACACACAACTGGAGATGCGCTCCGGGTTTTCCTTCATCTCACCGCATTTAACCGAAGTGAATCGTCAGTGCAGAGACAGGCTGCTCGGATTTCCAGTGGTGTGTGCCCTTCTATCAGTTTATTGGAGTGGATTCTTTCACGAAAGATGAAAGATTAAACTAAATATTTATGTAAAATGTGGGGGGTCTAAACTAATAATTATGAAATGTGAGGTGGACACGTACCACTGTGATTGAATGGTGGTGAAGCAAATGGGTGGTACAATATTATTATCAAATCTGAGACCAATAAAGAGACCTTCGCCTATATCAGTACCGACTTAATCCTTTCTTCAAAAACGAAGCTGAAAATAAAGCATTTGTGTTGATACACTTTAAATCTGAAGTGGCTTGCTGCTTCCTCTAGTTAACTGTTGTAAAAATTCAATTTCTACTTGTGCATAGTATGTTCATTATGGAATTCTGAATGCATGGCTGTATCTATAGTGGCTTTTTGTTAGACGTACTATACACTGTTTGGGTTCGGAAGTCTGCATTTTAATAACTGCTGTGTATACTATGTAGAGAGTACTGAGCCATTCGAATCATAGTCTTGCTGTTTCTCTGCGACACAAATGTCCTCATCTGTTTATCTCCCTTTACAACATGTTACTTAAAGAATGCATGTGATAGCTCAGGTCTTTCCTGATATCCAATCCGGTGATTTTGGCTCACATCAGGCCAATAATGATACTGAGTCTCAGAGTGGCATGATCCTAGTTAAAACGCTTTTTTTTTACAGTGACGTTTTGCCCTTGAGCATTTTGTCAGCATGGAAATCAAAATCACATGTTCTAAGGTCAGCAAATCAGGGTTTATCTGTGTTCTAAAATGCTTAAGACATTGTTTCTGATGTGTTATCCTAGTTTTACTGTATTACAACATGCTTAACTGATTCCTATAAGCTGTATAGTAATATATGGTGTGTTTTTATGAGGCCTCAGCTGCAGATTATGTAAACATGACCATGCTCTAAAACACCTACCATATAGGTGCCTGCTGGTTTACAGTCACTAACTGTGGCTCATCTGTTGCTGCACAACTTGTCAGCCTCGCTTTATCCCATCCATCAATGGAAAAGCTCCCTTAAACCAAACATCTTTTATAGACACCTCACTGTCGCTGTTGATCTGAGAATAGTCCATCAAACAGAGCGCTGTGGTCAGAATCTGACCACTAATATTGAGTAAGTGGGTGAATATTGGCAGGCCGAAAGGCATATTAACATGGTATGTGATTCTAATAATGTGGCCAAGGTGATGTTTTTATAGAAAAACATTCAAGATCTGTAGAAGCGGGGACATTTCGCTAGTCCTCGTAAATGAATATGCGGTTGTCACCAGAAAAGGGAAAAAGTTAAAAGAAATTGGCTACTTGTGTCAGGGTTAGGAATGACATTTTGGTGTCAGTCGAAACACATCATGGCCTGAGTCACTTACCGTTCCTAACACAGCTGTAAAATCATAATCTAGAACATAAAAACACTTTTAAGAGTCCAGAATGGCGTAGGTACGTGTACCATGGGACGCCATCTCCCCCAGTCATACACTGCATTATTACCTAATCTGTGTACTCTCCAAACCAACCTGTTATGGGAGTGAGTGTCCTTAACTCGTAAGTGTCATATGTCAAGATTTTGTAGCCCGAGGAGCCCCGAAGGAGAAATTGTTGAATTACTTAGCATTAGTATTACACAAGGCAATGAAGGTCCTCACAAATGTAATAATACTGAACACTGTGTGCATTTGTATGAGAGGATAATTGAATTTGCTCTTGTTCTGTCCTGTCACTAAGGTGCACAAAAGTCCCTGTCACACTGGACCAATCAAATCCGTCCTGACAAAGAGGCTAAGCTGCTCCTGCAAGGATTATGTGATACTTGTTTGCATATGTATCTACAGTGGAGGAAATCTTTATTTGATAACCTGCTCAAATTTATGAGGTAGTTTCTTTTTTATGGGGCGAGACATAATATCAACCAAAAATTTAAAAAAGCATGTTACACAAAATTTAGTGATTTGCATGTCATGGAGTGAAATAACAGACAGGTTGTGTGCCCATGTTGCCCACAGATTACAATTAATCTATCAGTTACAGACACTCCTGATTAAAACTCGTTATGTGTATAAATCCCACCTCTCCACCACCTTGGGCAAGACCAAAGAGCTGTAAAAGGACATCAGGGACAAGATTGTAGACCTGCACAAGGCTGGACTGGGTTACAAGTAGTTGCGATTATTCGGAAATGGAAGAAATATAAAATTACCATCAATTGCCTTCGACCTGGAGCTCCATGCAGTATCTTGCCTCATGGGCTAAGTACAATCATGAGAAAAGTGAGAGATCAGTCCAGAACTGCACAGGAGGGGTCTGTTAATGATCTAAAGATTGTTTACATCAAACACTACATCATAATGATTTGAAGTCTTGCAGTGCTACAAGGTTTCCCCACTCAAAAAGGCACATGTACAGACAATCCTAAGTTTGCCAGTGAACATCTAAATGATTCAGAGAAGTCTTGGAAAAAAGTACAGTGGTCAAATGAGACCAAAATTGAGCTCTTTGGCATCGACGCGCCTTGTTAATCGGAAGAGAGTATGACCTAAAGAAAACCATCTCTACAAGTCAATCATGGAGGTAGAAACATTATGCTTGGTAATGTTTTTCTTTTAAGGGTACAGGATGAGTTTGTGGGGACAATTGATGGGGTCATGTACCATAAAATCTTGGACGAGAACCTCCTTCCCTCAGCCTGAACACTGAAGATGAGTTGTGGGTCTTCCAGCATGACAATGACCCAAAACATATGGCCAAGGTAGCAAAGGAGTGGCTACAGAAGAAGCGCATTACGGTCCTGGAGTGGTCTCGCCAGTCTCCAGACCTTAATCTTACAGAAAATCCGTGGAGGAGCTGAAGCTTCTAGTTGTCGAGCAGCAGTCAAGAAACCTGAAGGATTTAGGGAGTTCCTGTGAAGAGGAGTGGGCCAGAACCCCTTGTTAGATGTGGGCAAACCAGGTGATTGACAACAAAGAATGTCTCTGCTGCTTGCCAACAAGTGTTTCTCCACACAGCACTAAGTCTTGCTTTGCTTGGGTATTAAATAGGGCATTAACAGTTCTTTATTCTTTCAGATCAACTTATATATCAGTCAGAGGCTTCTCTGCAAAGCTCCTCTGCTCCTCTGGACTAGACGACTCCATGTAGCGCTAACATCACCCATTTTAGCTAGTTACTTTTGTTGTACTTTATCACCGACTTGCAGGTTGTTTATGTCATCATGCTGTTTGTGTGTCTGGAGTGAAGTATCTGTGTCTGTCACCTCTGCTGCATGTCTCTTGTCTTGTTGTGGTCTTTTGTTTAGATTCCACTCACGCCAACATTATGGTCCTTTTTATAAAGTACCTATAATAATTGGTTAAATCAAGGAACGCATGTCAGCATCAGCCAATCAGAGACAGAGACAAAGTGTGCACAGAGAGAGGAAAACTCACACCACTTTCCTAAGGGGGTTCGACATTTTGACAAATCGGCCTTTCTGTTAATGCCTTAGTATCAAATACTTATTTCAATTTATAACGTTTACGTAAAATGTTTTTTTCTTGATTTTTGGTTGATATTGTCATAAAAATTAAACAATCTCGTCAATCTCATTTTTTTGTAAGTCAGCAAACGTACAAATTCAAATAATGATTTATCCCACTGTATATATGTTTGTTTGTATGTGTGTACGTATGCATATGTGTGAGTGTGTGTCCATTTAGAAGGAGTCCTCCTGCACTGTTTTTGTTTCAGTGATTACAACTGAATCTGAGCATTAAGAGATCTGTTTTTATACCGGTCATTCCCACTGTGCCACTTAAAGACTTTATAATCATGGATGGAATACAGTGACACATTGATTCCTGCGTGTCTTTTTCGAGATAATTTAAATTTGAGCATTGTTACCGTGTGAAACATTTTCTGTATGTGCTGTAAAAAGATTTCGTTAGAAGTTCTTATAATGCTGTTCATTACAGATTGATTTCCTCACCACCATAGACATTTGCATTGTCCTTGTTCCCTAACTAGCTTAATTCCTGTCTTTTCTCTTTTTTAAACTTATATTACAGTTTGTACAAGATTTGGACAAAAATCAATAAAGTCTGCACTTATTTTTGACCTAAAATAAATTTACAAAGTAAATTAATTCCTAGATGTTTTGCTTGTTTTCATATTTCATCCTGTGTGTCTCCACACACAGTTAGTTATGTGCTTCTTGGAGAAATCAAATCTTGGTGAAATCTAATATTTCATGATGAATTTACACAATTATACAATAGAGGTTGTGTCATATATCATGTATTATTGACTCTGGTGCCCTGTGGTCACAAGCACATGGCCAATAGTTGCATATAAATGGCACAAAATAAAGTTTTGCAAGTTTTGGCTCAGCTGAAAACTATAGAATAAGATTCATATCTAACACTTATGTTGCATTTTTAAATCCCTTATTAGTAGTTCACATTAGATTAAAACATTAAGTGAAACACCCCTTGAAACTTAGAGCAGTTTAGCAGTAGTCGTATTATGTAGCTAATTTCTTTATGAACAAAGGAAATCTTCCCCACCTTATGGATTAGTTTCTCCCAGCCCACTTTTTGGCTCTCTGATAAAACACAGCAGCCACAATTTACACATTTGTCACTTCACACCACTTCCACAAGTCTGCATCACCTTGAAGAATATCTGGACACAGTTTGAGTGGATTGAGAGATGTGTTAGTGATGTTCTAGTGTTCTCAGAATTAGCCTCATGTCTTCAGTTTCAGACTAATGAAACCACATTTGGACTGTAACACTTCTTGGCTTCTTCTGAGTTAAGTGGAACACAGTGTCATTTGATTTAGTGCTGACCCATGATTTCAACCGTAGAATTGAAGTTGGCTCTTTATCTGTCAGATACAGAGCTCCGCCACTGGCAGCTGGTTTAGACAGCTCGTCTGTTAAAGGGATAGTTTCCCCCAAAATTAAAATCTGATGTTTATTTGCTTACCCCCAGGGCACCCAAGTCGAAGGTGACTTTGTTTCCTCAGCAGAACACAAACGCAGATT
>JBBKCR010005461.1:0-12956 GCA_037577295.1 Ladigesia roloffi | reverse complement strand
TACCTAACTACAACAACAATCTTGACACAAAACAACACCTGTAAAGTAAGGTAAAAACATGGTTAGGAAGGTATGGATGTTTTTTTTTTTTGTACGAAAAAAATGGTAGAGTCAGAATTTGGTGTACACAGAATGAGAACATGGATCCATCATGCCTTGTAACCACTGTGCAGGCTGCTGGTGGTGTAATGGTGTGGGGGATGTTTTCTTGGCCCACATGTGGCAACCTTAGTACTAATTGGACATCGTTTAAATGCCACGGGCTGCCTGAGCATTGTTTCTGACCATGTCCATCCCTTTATGACCACCATGTGCCCATCATCTGATGGCTACTTCCAGCAGGGTAATGCACCACGTCACAAAGCTCGAATCATTTCAAATTGGTTTCTTGAACATGACAATGAGTTCACTGTACTAAAATGGTCCCCACAGTCACCAGATCTCAACCCAAAAGAGCATCTTTGGGATGTGGTGGAACGGGAGCTTCGTGCCCTGGATGTGCATCCCACAAATCTCCATCAACTGCAAGATGCTATCCTATCAATATGGGCCAACATTTCTAAAGAATGATTTCAGCACCTTGTTGAATCAACGCCACATAGAATTAAGGCAGTTCTGAAGGCAAAAGCAGGTCAAACACTGTATTAGTATGGTGTTCCTAATAATCCTTTATGTGAGTATATATATATAACCTCTACTTTTGTTCTTTGCTGTTGTTTTCATAAATTGATAATATTGGTCACTATTTTTATGAAATACTATTCATTTATTTTGAATATACATAGTTTTTTGAGTTTAGCCATTTTGGGCATATGAGGTCTCGGTTCAACAGTGATGACATATGTATAGAATATGATAAATACCATTAAAGTATATCCAATTTAGATACACCTATTATTAGATTTGTAACATGTGTTAACAGATCTTTCTACAATTGATATATCTTACATTGTGTGAAAAATACAATTAAATGTATTTACATTACATTTGATGACATCATTACTACAATTTAAGCATATAAGTTGTTCCAAACTATCAGTTAGTCCATACTAAAATGGGTATATAATATTCATATTTAAAGATATTTTTGTTCACATTACATAAAAGTACACAAAAATACACATTTCTTTTACAACAGGCATCCACTGAGGGAAATACATGAATGTGTTTTGTTTGTCTTTAACTATTGGTGAGTTTATTCCCAGTGACAATTTTTTGTTTTCAATAGCAGCTGCCACCGTATGTTTTACTCTGCAGGGAGCTATGAAATTATTTTCCCTATTCCAAAATTAAACACTTGGAGCACATTGAGGGTATTGGCTCTGTAATTTAGTCTGAGTAAAGATCAACCTGTGCACACATTCTGACAACTTACAGTGATGTGGATAAGGGTCATTTTGTTATTCAGATATCTGAGCATAACCTAATGGCTTGATTAAATTTTTAGGATTTTGTTTTGCCCCAAACAGCAAAAAGCAGCAAGCCTTCCAATATGTACACCTTAAAAGGTGTAATTACCAATATATTTAATTCTGGCAAAGAGCAGAGCGGTTATGGAGGCAAACAATGTTTATTGATTTCAAGGGGATCATGTTGGTTTTGTAGTCACGGATCATATTCTGGTAAGAACTGTTGTATCTTTGCTATTAAAACAAAATATTACTCATAATAAGTAAGTAAGGAAGTAAAAGTGTCCATTTGACACACATCTTTATATATAATTACTTTTGTTGTGGTCGCCTTTGCTAATGTTGAGTGTGGGGCAGCATCCCAAACAACACGGAAGAAGGACACTTACCCCTTTCTGGATTATAATGTAATTTGGTTGGACATTCCCTTGACACTGAATTGTCTTTGAATCTAGACTAAATTTATGTTTACGACATTTAGCAGACGCTTTTATCCAACTCATGACCTCTTGGTCTAGAGGCAAGTATCCTACCCACTTGGCCACCGACACAATCTGTGTCTGTGTTTGCTCCACTGTGATTTATGAATTAAAAATAAACTGTATTGAGTTCATTCCTGCTTGCACATTGTCCCTGCACTCCAGCTGAAGAATCAAAAGGGCACTACAAAATGGACTTTACACCAATGATGGTGTACTTTTTATGCACTGTTTAATGTGGTAGAATGCATTTTGGGATGCAGTCCATTGTCGGGAGTTGTTGGCACTCAGACAGCCACTCAGCCAGTCACACTTTGAGGGCAGAAATAACTGTGCTGTAATAGTGGCTAATAAAAGCTGGTAAGATTAATAACAGCTGATTTTTTATGTGCACAAGATTTTTTATGTGCTTTTATTTTGTTAATTATTTTAAATTATTTAAACATCCTTTTAAGACTACCACTGTAACCTAACGTGAATGGACTCCGAATAGATACTCGCAGCCCAGTGGCTCATTGTCTGTGTAAGACCTTACACTTATTACATCTGCAGTGCTATATTTCTTGTAAATGGTGTGATATAGTGGATACGCACCTGTCAACAGAAACGGCAGCAAGTGTGAAGCTGCTGGCGTACATGGTGAGGTTAATGAAGAAGTGCACCACCTTACACATGAAGGAGCCAAACACCCAGCCTTCCAGTGAATAGATGGTGGCTTGGAAAGGCACACAGAAGATGATAAAGAAGAAGTCAGCGACGCTGAGGTTGAGGATGAATAGGTTGGTGGTGTTGTAGCCCACTTGGCCGCTCCGTAGCAGCACGGCCAGCACCAGACTGTTTCCCACAGTGCCCAGCAGGAAAATGAGAGAGAACACCACGGACACAATGACGCTGGCTGGGTTCAGCTGGTAGCTCTCAGAGGAGTTCCAGTGGCCCACGGCTTTGGTCATGTCCTCGTTCTCAGACATTGTGTGCCTGTAAAAGTCATACATTATTAGGGCCTTCAAGGGGCTGCATTTCGCATGCATTATGCTGTTCAGTAGTTTTCATCCATCTCTGTTGCAAACCATATGAATGGCCAGCAGCTTGTTTAAAGCTGTGACTCAAGGCCTTCCATGGCGTGGAATAGTTATAAATGGAATGTTTGAGCAGCAATAGTAGAGTGACTTTATCACTAAGTTGGCATATTTACATACGTGTCAAAATGTTTGATCTGGCTGTCTTTGATGACATGGCAGAAATGACCCATTTAAGTAAAGATATCAAAACACGCAAATTGGAATGTTTTGTCACAGATGTTATGTCAAGTGTAATATAACTATAAAATATAAAAATACTTAAAATAAATAAAGAGAAGTAGACTGAGAAGACATGTGTGAGAAGGACTAAATGAACTGATCATTTTTAAATACAACTGCAACATTTAACTGTGTTTCTTTTAAAATAATGAAAGATAACGTAGCAACACAAAATAGCAACAACGTGTGTGGACTAAACTATGGGTCAGTTTCTAATTGCTTTGTTATTACACGCATTCATTAACCTGTATATTTCAAAATGTGTGAATTTATAACCTATATATATATATATATATATATTAGGGCTGTTACGATATACGATACAAACCCGAAATCGTGACAGTCACGTCCACGAACCCGTGTCGCGGTGTGAGGAGGGTAAATCGCGACACAGACACACCCCTTCCAACTCTTTCCCATGTACAGTTCCCGCCCAGAAACATACGTTTTTCATCGTAATAGGAGGGTTTTCACGTCAATTTATTTTCTTTAACCAATAGCTGAGGGTTTAAGGGTTTCAAAGAGCCCTCCCCCCAGTTTACAAACATTGACCCTTTGTTTGCTGAATTGATTCGCTGTGAGTACATGTAAGTTATGACACTGGGCTTTAAAGTGTGTATAAGCCGGCTGGGTTGTGATAAATCTGCATTGGAGTCGCTGTGTAATTGTTTTTATTGTGTTTTGAGCAGCGGTGGAGCCAGAGGGGTGTCCCAAAATTGTATTTGCTACCGGCAGTTCCTGATGCTGTTGACTTTCAGACTGTTTCTATTCTTTTTCTTTACAGTTTTTTAAGGTCAGACTGCAGTTAAGCATTTCACTCCATTAACCGAATCGTGAGTCAAAAATCGTGAAATGAACCGAATATAAATGCATACTGAAAATAAAACTAATGTATGTAAATTTTGGACATTTTTTCCCTTTTAGAGCAGCATGAATAGGTGAAATATGCAAACATTTGTGCTTGTACTAGACAGTGTGACATATCACCATTCCTTTACAGTTACTGGAAAGTTACAGGTGATTTTTCATAAAAAAAAACCTTGTGCCCTCACATTACACTATATGGATTAGACATACCGTGATACAGAAAACATGAAATGTCATGTGGATGAGAACTGATGGCAACATGCATACAAAAGGGCTGATTACTGCAGGGCTTTACATCTTATACTATATCTTTATCAGTTTGCATGTATGTAGACTCTATGCACATTTTTACATTACATTATTGGGCCAAAAAGAATCCCCCCTTATTTATAAATCATATATGATAGAACATTCTGTACAGTGAATAGGTAATTCTATAATGATGAAATGTATTACCTGATTAATAATTTAAGGTTTGCGGTGCTGGCGGATGTTGGTATTTCTCAGGGCTTTGCATTCTGGAATTTTTTTTATTTAAGGGAACTATTATAAGGGTTCAAAATGAGCAGATTTTGAACCTCGTTTGAAGTGCTGGGGAATGTAAAATTTTTTAATGTAAAATGAATTGCTTTGCTGAGCTGAATGTTGGTAACTGTGATGACTGTGTGAAGAGTTTTGAAAACGTGAACTAAATACTAGTCTCAGGTTTTTACAGCCTGACTCTTTCAGTCAAGAACAATGATGCTATGTAACTGACCAAGAGATAAAATGCTCAAGGGAGGATAGAGTAAAAAACACATAATTACATCAGTATGCAGAGAATGTCTGGAATTGGTCGGGAAGTTTTTATTCAAAGAAGTATGCATTGACTGAACACTTATCAAGTAATCTCCCTGTATCTCTGTGTCACACATTTATGCACACTCGAACACCATCAACAAGAACAAAACGGATTAAAGAGGGAGATTGTCTGAAAAAGATGATGAATGATAGAGATGATCAAGACGGTATCCAATGAACTTCATTAGGCCTGACTTAAAGGATTGTAATGTTCTGTTCAGAATGAAACATAAAAGTGAATGCTGTTACAAAAAATGCCAAGATAAAATGTTTCAGATATGACACCACTCTGGGTTTTGAGACAATCACTGAGGGATCAGATTGGCTTGTAGGCTTTGAAAAGTGTAAGTGTACTTATAACTCATAAGAGATTATTACCCATGACTGAATGGATTTTAAAAGGGCAATTAGATGAGATGAGAACTGTGCGTGGTTCACTGCAGTGGTCTGGGAATTAGCTGTGTGCAAGACAAGTATGATCATACCGGTGCTTTAAAGGCAGGAGTGCTGTTCACAAGTCCAACATTTCCTTCACTCTCTGAAATCGAGCAAGCTGTGAAAAAAATAGAGAGTCCCTGCTTCAGTTTAAATCTCTGTCATGGATGAGTATACATTTCAGGTGAACAAGCTGCTCCTCTGTATTCTATGGCAGCTTTCCAACCACTGTATATTGTGTTCAAAACAACAGAATGTCTGAGGTGTAAAGCATGAATTCCAAATGAATTTGGGGGTAGAGTCACACTTTAGCAGTCTTTTGATGCGAAAACAAGCAGGCTCACCGTACCCAAGAGAGAGAATCTTTTATAGAGGAATAATAACAAACATGGTATGAAAAATTCAAATCTCCTACAAAGGGTAGATTTAGAAAGCATGGGAGCTAGAGCACTTTCAAGGGTTTTCAAAGGGAATGGTGTTATTAAATGAATTGCATTGCACCCTGTTGCAATAGAAAAAAGTGCTTGGTCTGCTGCAGTGAGCAGTGAAAGCGGTTATAAAATTGACCAGTTCAGTATCTCGTTTATCGTTGTTTCAAAACATCAGAAGGATATGACAAACATGTGACCCATAACGCCCACATAGGAGCCACAGAAGGCACTATGCGCTTGATTTCTGCTAGACAGTTTATCTCAAATGATTAATCACTGACGTTCAAGCTGCACCAGGCGCTGATGCAGTACAACATCACAGAGTTTGAGCAAGGCAAGAAGTAAACAGGGCAGAGTCAGACTATCTTTGTCATGAGAGCATTCTGAATCCCATGCAACGGGATTGCGCAGAATGTTTTTGTATTTGGTGTACACTGGAAAGGGAGGTGGATGTGAGAAAGATATGAGAGTAGGAGGAAGAGAAAGGAGAAGAAATGGAGAGGAAGAGAGAGAGAAAGAGAGAGGGAGACAAAAAGAGAGGTGATGGATCAGGCGAGGTGATGGCTAACCATTCTCGAACCTCCTCCTCATTATTTTACACGTCTATGTTCACATTCAACAACAAATGTAGATATAAAAGCTGTTCCAGGATCATGACTGACCCATGATTTAGATGCTTAGTGCAGGTTCCCCGCTGGAAAGTCAATGTAGCCTGCCAGTAATTGCATCTTGAGACAGCTGTGTTGAAATCAGTTTACACAAGATTGTGTCACTGAAACAATGCTGAAAAAGGACAAACACACTGCCACTGTGACATTTGGCACCTCTGGTAATGACCTATGTTCAGCTTTCTGGCCTGGATTGCTCAGATCTATCACTCTCTCTACCTGCCAGCATCTGTTAGAGGAAACCCAAAGCAACGTATGCACTGCCAGTCCCCAGGGAAAACACTCGTGACACGTCTTTAATTCCTCCTCACGGACTTGCCTGGGGCTGGCTGCTTTCCGCACAAGCCAGCATCTGTCAGAGAGAGGGCTGGCTGATGCCCCTGATGAACCACAGAGACAGAAACATTGGTTCTACTCTGCCACTTGACAGGACCTCAGGGGAGGTCTCCCTGAAGTTACAGACAATAGCTTCTGTCCAAAATAATCTCATAATAAAATTTAATGCTTTCATGGTATCTGTCCCTACTTCTGCTCTCTGGCTTGTCGAAATCTTAAAGACGTAATGGGATTTGTGCAACTGATTTTAGTTTGGAAAGGCTCAGTAGCAGCATTTTCTTTTGAGGATATGGGTCCTGCTATCATGCATGGTATTTACATTTCAAGAGCAAAACATCAACAAATGAAAGAAAGGCTGTAGATGGGGGAGAGCGAAACACATCAGAACTCGGACCTTATCAATATTTGCTGGAGAAAGTGAACCAAGGGTATAACATCAAAAAGAGATGCAGAGCGGCTGTCCTGCTCTAACCTCCCCCATTTAGATGCTGATGAGAGGCAGCATCTAAATGTACATTCCAGTGTGCATGCATCAGAATCAGAATGAATGAATTTGCATCAGCATCCTTTACTTACTCAGTCACTGGGATGCACCATAACTAAAGATCCTTTGATTGGTCTCATTGTCATGCTGATGTCTTGTATTCCACTCTTAAAAATGCAGAGAATCTCATGCTCAGTACTTCAACAGCCTGTTCTCTCTTCTCTCCTTGCTATTCTGTTTCTGTGTGAGGTTTTCCCTATTCTACTAGCTCCCTCTCACTCTCTCACTCTCTCCCTCTCTCTTTCTCTCTCTCTCTCTCTCTCTCTCTCTCTCTCTCATATGGAAGCTCCACCTCCTCTTTCTGCTCAATGTTCACACATCACTGCAGAAGGAAAGAAGACACAGAATAAAGGTGCAGTGTGTTTTGCTCTAAATCCCACACACAAGGTGCACCAAAAAGATTTACAATGCAAATAATTCTACATTGTTCTTGCCTTAAACATTCAGTTCCAGAAAAATAACTATAAATCAGGAGGACATTTTTATTCTTATTTACAAAAAATATGGTTCTTTAAAGAACCATCCACTGAAAGGTTTTTCTACAACATCACTCTACAGCTGTGCCACAGCTATCCCTTTACCATCTAAAAACAACACATTCAAGATGTTGCCCTTTCTTACTAAACTGTCATGGGCACAGCACTGCCTGAACTGTCTTGGAACATTTTAATTAGAAAATACCCTATTTCACCTAAAATCATTCAAATTTCTGCACACATTGGATGTTTGTTTCAACTTTTTGCATGGACAGTGTCCATCAAGCAGCACCTCCAGTGCATGGAAACTGAAAATAAAACCAAGAAACAAGATATACATGAAGGGTTTACTCATAAATATATTTTGTTGCTGTTATAATGAATTACATGCAACAGCTTGTTTGTTTCAGGATGGTGCAGGTCGCAGGTATCTTTTAATTGTACAAGCTTTTTTGCCATTTATTTGCCTCAGAAGTATGTCATTAGTGACCATTGAATGATGATCCATATTTATCAAGCTTCTTGGAGGAAGAACAACCACCTAACACGAGTCTTCATTATGTTCACTACTGCAGCTCTCAGCGTATAACCCCAACATTTACACATTTTGCGTAATTCTCCTGATGAGTATTAAATTAAACTACAAATAGTTGATGTTATGTGGATGTTTAGTGCAAAAAGCTTTGAAAATCAGTCTGGCCTTTCTACAGCCAAATCCAATTGGGTTTCAAACTATATTATCTAAATCAGAATGTTCTCATGAGCTATTTAGACCTAACTGTTGATGTCAATAACTAACTACAGTACATGTTAATTTAATGCAGAATACGTTATCAATAGCAAACTCCAGAGACTCACATGAAATCAGTCTCAATACAATGATGAATGTGTAAGATAACTGTTCATATTTCCATTTAAACAAATGTAGTAGTTCCTTTGCTTTTTCTCCTTGACATTAGTGGTCACTGGACATTATGACAAACCTTCCTCTATATATGGGTCTACCTTGATGTTTTAAAAAGCACCAAAACAGTTCCACTATTGTAACTAGTTCTAAAATAGAACCATTGTTGCTAACAGTGTATTGCATAATATATTATTGAAATGTCTATATGTCACAGCAATTTGTGGATGTTTAGTCTACAAAAGGTACTCTGTCTTACTTGTCTCTAATCAAGCCTAATTTGGAGTTTTTTCAGCCATTGTTTAATTGCTGCAATCAGAATATTCTGATGAGCTGTGAGAAGCATTCAGATGATGATAGTGACAACCCACAGCAAGTTGAAAAAGATAATATGGAAACATGCGCATGCTGTTAGAATATGGAATACATTAACTGTGTGAAAACTTGATTTTTTTTAAAGCATTTTGTGTAAAATGATACAGTATCTATAATACTTCAATTATTAACAATTATCCAGTAAATCCAAATTGATTCACAAAATTTTCAGACCTATTATAAAAAATCAGCTTAGTTTCAGACTAGGCCTGTCACGATACACAATAAATCAATTAATTGCACAATAATTAAAATGAGATCGATCATTTTTTTGTTTGCTTTCCCACGGACATCAATGTGATACATTGGTTTCTACCACCCCCTCTCGTTTCCTTAGGGTAATGAGGCATGAACTCTCTTGTAGTTTAGCCTTGCTAACCGCATGGTGAGAAAATGCTTACTAGGTACATATTTAAGCTTTGAATACCACTTATGCCACTGCAAGTGTCCGTCTCACTTACCGGGCGGGAACTTTTTTCTCCCCAGAGATCGGCCCTTCTTTGGGAACGTGCCAGAACCTCTGAGTCTCATTTCTCCTCTTTTATCATCAGAAGCGTGATGTGAGACGTGCTTCACTCGCCGTCTCGCGGTCTGGTGCGCTACGCAGCTGTAAAAACTCTATGTTTGTAATACTGATAATAAAAAATAGGCAAGTAATAGTATAATCAGGTGTAAATATCTTTTATTTAAATGAGAAGAGTCTAAATTTACCGAAATACCTTTAGAAGTGCAGAGAACCAGTCCGGTTTTAACATGCACTCATTGCTCGCTGCTTGAACGATTCGTTCATTTGGAACAAATCTTTGGGTGTTTCTCAATGTCAAGGAGACTTCCTTGGCAGGACTGGTCCGTCCAAGTCACTTCCTTCAGAGGCTAGGCGAGGCTCCTCTTAAGCATTCGCAGAGAACACGTAAATGCAACAGGCTAGCAAGTGCACGTTATTGCATCATTACATCAGTGAAAAGGTCCGCTCAGTACTTTTTATTACAAAAATTTTTTTTAAGTGATTTCTAATTTGTAAATATACTTACATTTGAAAGCATATTGCCCCGCTCCGACTCCGCTAATGTCCGATATTTTGAATTTTAAGAGAGCAAAGCGGCGCGCATAGGATTGTGGGTGATTTAAGAGCGCGAAGGCTACACTTATGCATCCTTTCCTGTGTATGGGATATTTTTCGAACGAAGGACTCAGTCCTTGGTTGAAATTCCGAGGATCCTCGACATTGGAACAGTCCTTCGACGGATGTCGATGACGTAGCATCGTCGAAATTCTGGCTTCCGAGGATCCTTCCTTGACATTGATAAATGCCGTTTAATGTCACTCGGGAACAACGAGTGGTCTTGTACGAGTAATTTGTTCAGTATTATGCATTTGCGCTACATCCTATAGTTTTTCGAGGGATAAACTGATCAATTCTCTTTCCAGCTCATGCTGCATAGATTAACATTATGGGGCTGTCACATGATGAACGTACAACTCAAACCTGAAGACTCGAGAGATAAACTGATCAATTCTCTTTCCGGCTCAGGCTGCATAGGTTAACATTAAAGGGCTGTCACATAATGAACATACAACTCAAGCTCAAAGATTTGAGATAAGAACTAATCAATTCTCTTTCCAGCTCAGGCTGCATTAGTTAGCTAAATAGGCTATCAGGTGGTAAATAAATGACTGAAACCCAAAAATTTGTCAGATAAGAGGCGAGATGAGTATAAACAATGGTAAACACAGGTAAACAATGAATGAAACTTTTCTGTTCCTTATAGCATTAGTTTTGTCTTGTTTGTAGTATGATCAACATTTGTGTAAGCAGTAGATATGTTAGGGAAGTAACACATAACATTTAAATTATATTTTGCTAAAATGAACAAAATGAACGTAATGTCTCGAAAAAATATTTGTTCATTTTGCTGAACAAGACTCAAAGATCCGAGTCAGTAAAATGATCCGAACTGACCCATCACTGAAATGACCCATCAGAGCTTTACAAAGACCCCTTGTTTGCCATAATACACCCCGGTAAGCTGGAGTTATTAAGACAAAGACATTGCCTTGGACAAAAGTATAGGCAGACCGCGCTATAATTTAGCATAGCTGGACACATTGCTACTCCTGAGAGATCCTGCTTTAAGCCATACAAAGTCAAGGTAAGCTGACTGTCTTACAATGTCTCCCATACTCAGGTTTATGTGTTCTTTAGAAGTCAAGGTTTATGGATTTTTGAAAGGGTGCATTTGCATTATTATGTCATTATCATTACATCAGTAGAGATGGACACAATGACAATTTAACTGCCAGCAAAATTTGTTGTCGTTACAGGCCTATTTCAGACTTTTTAATGAAAAAGCTGTAATGCCAAGGTAAAGGTCACAATCTCCACTCCAGTCCAAAACAAAATTGCTGGATGGGGTTGAGGTCAGTGCTCTCTGCGGGCCAGTAAAATTCAGTCATGTTGGAATCGAAAAGGTTCTTCCCCAAACTGTGTCCACAAAGGATGCAGGGTGTTGTCCAAAATATCTTGGTATGCTTTAAGTATTAAGATTACCCTTCACTGAAAGTAAGGAGGCACCTGAATTCAATAATTAAGAAAATACTTTTATCCATCGTGTGTGTGTGTGCATGCATGTGTGTGTTTATTTATATATCCAAGGTATAAAATAATGTTGCAAAACATATATTTCAATATATTTGCCTGCTGATTTTCAAATAGGAGCTAATTATATTATCCCCACTGCGAACATGCATGTGAACATGCAAATGAAGCATCTCTGTATTCTACACGAAGAACCACCTCTGGCAGCAGTGCTGTTGACAAAGTGTTGTTATAGAAGCTTAAATTCAACCCACTCCACATCATTCATTGGTTTGTCCACTGTGCACAATGCATCATCACCTTATGACAACTGTGTCCCATAATTATTCCAAACACCTCTGTTGAACTCTGAATAGCTGTGCTGAAAGGTCTCGAGGCAGAGATGCTTGACGTCATTGTGGTGAATGACCATATTAATGTGGGAGGCTGAGGGGCCACTGCCAAATTGACTCTCTGCAGCAATACAGAGTGTGTGGAATATGTATAGAAACAAGCTTTGCTGTCAATATCAGCTATATTTGCTTGCTTTTGTTACACTGTAGGGTATGTTTATGGGATTTTGTCCTCTCCTGATTTATGTAACCTAAGATTTAAAAACATGTTCATATTCAGTCATATACCTGTATGTCAAGTTCCATCTGAAATGAAGAGTGTAAAAGGTTATGAGCACGTAGATTATAAAATGTTTCTGTGTATGTCTCATCACTCATGAGATACTTAATATGCAGCAATTTGTACAACTCACAGTCTTCTCTAAAAATAGATGATGTGGTATGTGAATGTCTCACTGGAATTACATGCGTATCATTTGGCTTTCTAAAGAGACACCTACCCTTTTGAGGTGACCGCATAAATAGATTCAAACACTGGTTTCTTATAAGCTCTTTAACTCTGCTGTGATATTCCTCATGTACAGCGCCCTTCCAAATTGCTGGCACACATGTACTTTATCGTATTGTCACATTAAAAATATATTACTTTGATTTGAGGTAAGTTTAGTCTGAGAGTACAGCACCCTTTTTATGTAATAATTATGTGGCAGCCATAGCACTACACCTTGCCTGTTTCCCTGGGGTTTAAAAATAATGTCACACAAATCTCTTAGTCATTTATGGCTTTTCAATTGCAGTTGTGTAAAAATGTGTGTTTGCTACAGCCTGCCTCGTTTTCCCATGTGCCACGTGGTTTTGATTCTGGGCTCCAGCCCCGTCCTGTCACCTGTTTAATTCAATTCAATTCAATTTTATTTCTATAGCGCTTTTTACAACAAGGTTGTCACAAAGCAGCTTTACAGAGTC
>JBBKCR010005443.1:0-12959 GCA_037577295.1 Ladigesia roloffi | reverse complement strand
CTCTCGCTCTCTCTCTCTCTCTCTCTCTCTCTCTCTCTCTCTCTCTCTCTCTCTCTCTCTCTCTCTCTCTCTCTCTGATTTTGTCTTCTATTGTGTTAAAAAAGATTTGGCACAATCAAACTTCCAATAAAATAGTTCAAATCAGAGCACTCTGACAATTAATAATTTATGTTTCTACATATTCTCTCTCTCTCTCTTTCTCTCTCTCTCTATCTCTCTCTCTCTCTCTCTCTCTCTGTCACTCTCTCTCTCTTTTTCACTCTCCTTTCTGTCTCTCATTCTTTCTCCAAAATACCTGGAACCCAGAAAAACATTTATGGGTCAGAGGTATAGGTGAAAGCCTCAAAATCCATTACCTCACTATAACCTCTAGATGTGTCTGGCTGACAGAAACTTTGCTTTGTTGCATATTGTGTCCAAATGAGTGCAAGTTTTAGGGTTAGGGTTAGGGTTAGGGTTAGTTTTTTCCTTAGGGTTAGTCATGCTTTATGAGAATATACCGCTTTTACAGATGTAGGATGCATTTCTTCTATCTTTCATTTTTAACTGTCTCTGGAACCTAATCTGTGCTGAATGCAGAGTGTAAGGCTTCAGGGTAAGGTTGATAGACCATCTTGACTTACCAATGTGAGATCTTGTGAGATTTCAGTTGCTGAAATAGAAATTTTGTGCATGGATCAGTTTATCCGGAGGTGTTGTTTAAACTGATGTACTGGAGAAATCTACACAGCTGTCTAACATATATGTGAAAGGGACTAATTTGTGTTTAAAACTGAACAATACTCTCTTTTGCCTTGCTATCTATGAGGTTTGCCAACAGCCCTTAGGTAGGAAATGATGAAGTCCTCCCACCATCTTGCAATGCAGCAGGAAGCGCTTGCAGTGTTAGCTTTATTGTCAGTACTAGTGATGGGTCATTCTTGAACGATTTGTTCATTTTGAAGAATCTTTATGGTGACTCGCGAAGAACGAGTCATCTCGTACGAGTGATGCGCATCCGCATTTGCGCTACATCCTATAGTTTCTGTGGAATTATTGAGTCTCAAACCCGAAGACTCGAGAGATGAACTAGTCAAACCTATTTCTGGTTCTGGTTTGTTGTTGTTCGTGTCTTCAAATCACACTGCAAAGAAACAAAATGCGAACAGGCATTTATGTTAAAATATGTTCAACTTATCAGAACAGAAAACATCTGTTCCATGTAGAGTAGGTTTACTGTCCCATAGAAAATCAACAAAACCTATAATTTGACCAAGTGCATCTGCTCTGCAAGACTTATTTATGTGGACTACTTTTCAGCATACAGCTAGGAAAGATCATTTTTACTACATGTTCTTTAGTCCCGTCTGCCAATGAATTAAGTTGCACCATTTAAATTGCACAGCTAGCTTGATATCAGCTCCCTTGCCTAATCTGAAAATAGATCAAAAGCTTTTGCCCCGAGTGCAATTATTTCCCCTACTGCAAAGAGCCTTCCTGTATCAGCTGTTTGTACTTTCCTGGAGGACCCGTTTTTTCCTTTTCACTCTCTCTCTCTCTGTCTCTCTCTCTCTCCATATATATATATGTTTTGGCTGCAGGCACATCACTGTGTTATATGACACACCTGACTAGTACATCTGCAGGCTTATGCTGCTGCAGGTGGCCTAGTGCACCCAGAGTGCCTCTGCTATTTATTCTGCTCTATGAGCCTCCGTATTCTGCCTTTTATGTGGACCCAGCTATTCCCAAACTATGAAGCCAAGGGCTGGGCAGTTATGGTTTATAGATGCTGTCCAGTAAACTCATGAATTTTGCACCAGTAGCCTATGGTGTAGACTGCGGCTGATTTCTGCAAGGGAAAGCCTGACCTGAAGCCTTTTTCTCCAGGTCAGCTAAGAGGCCTAAAACTCCCACTGCCCCATAGCATGAAGCCTCAATCTCACATTGGCTTCAGGAACTGAATGTTGTAGCCTGCAAAGAGGGTTGACTGCAACAGCAGACATTTCTGCCAGCTGTGGCTCACCATTGCAGCCATTTTTTTTCCTGGATCATCAAGGTAATTGGCATCTGTGGCCCTGCTGACATCTGCCTATGAGCTGCCAAATCACTATCTCTACACCCTTTCATTTGAACTAAATCAAGTTCTTTCCCCCGTCATGCCTTCACGCACAGTTGGCATTTACATCACAGATGTCTAAGACATATATTTCAATTTATCTCTGCAGCCTTGTATATCACCATAAAATATGAAATCTTCATGGTAATGCCTTTCACTTTTTTTTGTTAATTTCCCTTTCTGAAGAGTTTACTTCTAAGTTTTAGGTTTTAAGATAGCCCTCAACTTGTGGATGTTTATCCGGCAAATAAATATTTCTTAATGGCTGCAGTTATTTAAATGCTGATCTTGTAATAAACATGGGTATGAATCCAAATGCAGAGCTTTATTGAAATGATTGAAAATAAAATATCCTCAAAGAAAAAGGGGAAAAACTCCAAAACCATTAAATCCAAAAACAGACAATCAAAGTCAATCCACTAGGCAAAAAGGCAAATCCAAGGTCCAGAAACAGGTCAGAGAAAACACAAGAATATTCCAAAATTACAGAAAGTACGCTTGGTATATTTCACACATGTATATCGTCTGAAAAGGGTATATATATACTACCTAAGTCTAGTACTCAGGTGATCCTGATCGGGCCTGTGTGAAATCCTGAATTTGTGATCTGGAGCAGGATGTCCAGTGGCTCCTGACTGGGACTCCACAACATATTCCATACCAGGCTTTACGGATGATTCCTTCACAAAATTGTAAAAATAAGAGCTAATGCTCTGCCAATTGTTTCATAGCTTTTGCTATCATCTACTGAATAGACCCTTAAATCTGGAAAATTTTCTAGTCTATAAATAGTCACATCTAGAGTACATTTCTTAGCTTCTTTTGCCTTTTTTAGTTTTTGCATTTTGTTTGAAGGAAAAATCTTTCATCTTTTAAATTGTACATTATGTTTCTCTTGGTCATTAGCTTTTTCTGTATTAACCAGTCTTGCTGTGAGTTACCATGCAAACAACCAACATGTGTGTGTGCATTACCATCAGCCACAATATCTACCTTTGTATTATTTACCTTATTCTCAACCATGTTTCCATTCCAAGATTTTTAAGGATCTTTTCGGTTTTTTTTTCCTTCAGACAAACATGCATCTGTCAGTATTCTGTATTCTATAGAAATGTAGGATTTAAATGTATTCATTTCATTTTGTTTTCATCTAGTTACCTGTTTTAATTCTAGGCTCTTTGCTTGAGAAGAGGATTATTTTCACTCCATTTTGTTGAGTGCTATGGTGGGGTATTTTGTTTGTTTCTGTAAATGTAAAACCTCAGTACATCATAGGCATTATTATTATTATTATTATTAATATTATTATTGATGTATATTCTACTACTGCTGCTACTACTACTACTACTACTACTACTACTACTACTACTACTACTACTAATATGGTAATAATAATAATAATAATAATAATAATAATAATAATAATAATAATAATAATAATAATAATAATAATAATAATAATATTGTTTGTTTAACCTCCAACAGGGACACAATACTGTGGCCAGATCTGCACTTGCAGTTTCAGAACATTGGATTCAGAACACAGCTGATTCAATAAACTGTTTATTATAATTATAATTATAATTATGTACTTTCAAGGATTAGAATCAGAAATAAAATCAAATTAGCATGCTGGGATAAATAACACTCATGAACCTGAACCTGGCCAGGTTCGGGCAGAGAACACTACCATGTATTAAAAATTAGTCGGATTTAAATCAGGCTCGGGCCGATAATTACAGTTAATGTGTCAGGCCAGGCTGGGCACAGACACAAGGTGCACAGGCTCAGGTCGGTCAGGTTAAAATTTTTGGGACCAATCTAAGCTCTAACCGGCATGTATTCCACTCTTGTCTCCTAGATTTTGCTGACATAGGCAAAACTCACTTTTTGCAGTATTTGTATTTCCATTTCAGTCTCTACTGCCTCTGTAAATACCCCAACCCTTTTCTGTGTGTCAATTGAAAGATTTTGGCGTCAGGAATCATATGCTTCTATGAGCTGTTGGGACGGCTCCCTTATGTCAGGGTGAGGAAATTTGCATAGAACCACCCTTCACCTTTCAAGCCCCCACACACAAGATTAGTTGAATCCGCAATTTATGTCTGCTGCTTTTACAAGCACGTACATAAAGTTGACTACCCATTCAGCAACCGCTTGCTGCATTCGTTTGTTTGTGCCGGTGGCTCCTCTTCATCTCGCTCTGGGTCTGACTCTGGGTCGAACATATAGGGCTGGATAGTGCCTCTGTTTTGTGCCATTTTCACATGTGGTAAAATGCACAGTGTAAACATGGGATGGGCGGGGCTTCGTCAGAAACAGCATTTGCATAAATAAGACAGAGCCTTAAACAGCCCATTTTGAAAGGGACTGAAACTGTCAAGAATAGAGCTGGTGAGATATCTAATATGTAACTGTGATTCTGTGGAAAGAACTTCACAAACATGTTTTGTATAGTTCATAGTCTTAGTATAACGTGGTTAAAAAATGATATAAGATGCCTCTTTAAAGACTTGATTCCCTTTGTGTTCCAATATTTGGTAAAATAAGTAATTGGAGATTTTCTGGGCAAGTGTGTAATGGTATAAATTGATGAAATAGTATGCCATGCCCCTTGTAACTAGGGGAGCTCTGGAACATTTGGTTAGGGCAATTAAGCAATTCCTGTGTTTAGAACTATATGAGGACTGGATGTTGTAATGAGACTTTGCAGTCATTACAGAATATATTTTTTTGCCTGAAAAGAAGTAATATGAAATGAATGTTTCCTGCAATCAGTAATATCTCTTGCATATATTTCAGATATTGCTCTATAACGTACAGCTCACCTTCCTCTTTTTCAGTCTGATTTGAAACATTTTACAACATGGCACTATGTGATTTTCTCCTGTGTCATCTCTGTCATCCACATCAGTGTCCCTTGCACGTATCTTCTGACCCTCAGGCTCTCTGAATTTTTTAGGAGAGCCCATTTTGCAATTACAGAATTAATAGTCATGGTAATCATGCAATTACTCTGCAGTTACATTAACAGCTTGGCTCTACTCTGGCAAAAGAGAGTGAACTGTTCTCTTTCAGCATCACCACCCTTGGGCTGAACGTGATTGCTTAATGTTGACTCTAAAGAATAAATATCACATTCAGTTTATCATAGGTTCCACACCAGAGGTTGAAACATAATTAAACACAAATCTGTGAATAATCTGACTCTCTCTCTCTCTCTCTCTCTCTCTCTCTCTCTCTCTCTCTCCTATATATATATCTATATATATATATAGAGAGAGAGAGAGAGAGAGAGAGAGAGCATATAAAATAAATAGAATAAATAGATGCATATATGGTAAACAGTTTGCCCTGAGATGTATGGTAAAATATAGCAGTTAATGTATGTTGTTTGTGGGTGGTGTTGAGATGAGTTTGTGTGTGTATTTATTGCAATGATGGCTTGTGGGAAGAAACAGTTCTGATGGACCTGTAGCCCCTGCCAGAAGGCTGAATAGGCCATGAGCAGGATGGGAAACATCTCTGAGGATTTCCTCAGCTCTGCTGGGACATTGGGGTTTGAAAAAGTCTTTCAGTGAGGGGGGCGCAGCCAATGATTTTCTGTGCAGTCTTGACTACCCTCTGCATTCTCTTCCGGTCTGACTCTGTACAGTGGGAGAACCATACTGGGATGCAGTAAGTCAGTATGCTCATGATGGTGGAGCGGTAGAAGGTCACCAGCTGCTGCTTCTCGCCGATGTTATTAATTCTGTGCCCTCTGAGGAAGTTCAGATGCTGGTGTGCCTTTTTGATGACCGCTGTGATGTTAGCAGTCCAGGAGTGGTCGGCAGAGATTGTGGTGCCCAGGAAGGTGAGGGTGTGCACCCTCTCCTCACAGTCACCCTTGATGTAGAGGGTGGGTGGATCTGTCCACAGCCGAGATTAGAGCAGCTCTCTCAGTGAGATAATATTGACACAAACCATCTCCAGCTCATTCATTTTGTGAATCAGGGATTTTGCTTTGGTGAGGAACATGCTCGGGTTTGTGCAGATCTTTCCCCATTCTCGCTAGGAGGCCAGAGAGGCATTCTCGCATTTGATTACTGATGCCGCCTACACCATCTGGTGATGCCAATAACAATCCGTGGAGTACCCGGCAGTCTTGCGACTGTTGGGAAGTCATATGAGCAATTAGGCTCATCTGTGATGATCAGTTTCATGTTGCAGCCTATGTCCATTAATTCCTGACAACTGTATTGGTAATTAATGTGCACAAGGACAAATGAAAGCTGCTAGCCATCAGCCGGTGCATTCGTCTGTGCCTCCATCTTGGCCCCACACCAAGTTGAAGTAGTTTCATTATTAGCTGGGAGAGAGCAGGTGATGTGCATGTGCCAAACCATGAAGAATAAGATCGTAATTAAATGAAGGGTGATGATAAAAGACAGGAAGACCAAACATAAACATGATGGCAAAACATCATAAAGTGAGACCATCACTTACTGCTGGTGGTCACTCCCTCAGTGACAAATAGCCATTTGGCATAGTTTTTGTAGCTAGAGTAGTTCTTGAATTCAGTTGCAACTCTGGCTGGTTATTCTAATGTTATTGTTTGGATGACTCGCTAAAAATATTTTGTTAAAATGGACACAGCAACCTCAAGGGCCACCCCTGAATACCAGAGAGTCAGACAAGAGAGTGTGTGCACTCTGGCCCACTTATATTGGTACTTGTCTACAGCATTTTCTCATCAGCGTTGTATTGGTTTGGGGAATAGTGTAGTAGGTATGCATATACAAGGGGACTGCAAGGATGGTGCACTGGTCGGAGGTGTACAACCAAATGAGTCAGGCCATCTGGGCCAAAAATCCCAGGGCAAATTTTTTTCCAAACATCACCTGGCCTGGCCACACACTCTGCAAAACATGCTTCCACACTGCTGCACTATTCCCAGTCCAGTCACATCCGTGCCTCTGAGCATCTCTCAGAGTTGTAATCAGAACTCTCCAGACATGTTGGCTTGATTGAAGGACTGCTAGGTGGCAAGTACTACAGTTATTTATGACCCCCTAGCCTGCAAAAATAAATCAAGCCCCACTGGCTGACAAGCTTGCCTGTATCTCTCTGCCAAGGGACAGGAGAAAAAAGGAATGCAGAGCCCAATGTTGAGCTTCAGCTTTATGTGAATGAGAAAGTATTGTAAGAAAGCACTCAACACACAGAATTTGATAGTGGATATAAAGGACTTTGCTATGGTTGCCTGTTGTGCATGTCCATGAAGAATGTTGTCTTTTGTTTTAAGCGTTATAGTGTTTACAGTGTATTTACAGTGAGAGATTCTTTTTCTGTATAATAAAACAAAACATCTTAGTATGATCCACAGCAGGGATGGTAATTCTTATCTGCAAAGAACCAGTGTGGCTATAGGTTTTCATTCCAATAGTGCAGGAATGCACATTATTCTACTTGTTTCATCAATTAGTTTCAGTCTTCAAAAGGTTGATCATGTGTGCTCCTGCCATTTTGGAATGATAACCTGTAACACATCAGCCCTTTACAGGTAAAATGAAACACCAATGTGCTATAGAATACTTTAGAAGAATATTCCCCATAAAACCTCAAATATAATCTATATAAGAATTGTTTTATCTTGTTATCTTGTATATTGAGTGTGTTCATTCAAAACTGTACCGTTTATACCTGTTCATTTTCTTATAGTAAATTGTTTGATTCGTTTATTCTCTTTTAAGTTTGTGGAATATTTTGTGTCCAGGAATGTTTTGTTTCCATAATAACTAAAATTGTAACATTTATATTTTTTGAACAGTGGCATGTAAATAAGAATATGCTGTTTACTGTATGATACAATTAGAATTTGATAAATCCTATTTAGCTGTGATTTGTTTGTATTATTTATAATCTTTTGTATTCTAACCTATTTCCTTTCCATTTTCTCCTAGCTTACCAATTACAACGCACCCTAAAGAGTGGACAGCTAGCCTACGAATTATGAATGTTGAACAAGATGACCTTCTCCCAGCAACAGCCGACGATGAGAGGTCCTAGGTGGAATCGGGCCTTTTCTGACCCGTTGTTCGTGCTGTTGCTGGCCTTGCAGCTGCTAGTGGTGGCTGGCTTGGTGAGAGCGCAGACCTGTCCATCTGTCTGCTCTTGCAGTAATCAGTTTAGTAAGGTCATCTGCACACGTCGAGGCCTGCGAGATGTGCCAGACGGAATCTCCACAAACACCCGGTACCTAAACCTACAAGAGAACCTAATCCAAGTGATCAAGGTAGACAGCTTCAAGCACCTGCGACACCTAGAAATCCTGCAGCTCAGCAAGAATCACATTCGTAGCATTGAAATTGGAGCCTTTAATGGTCTGGCTAGTCTAAACACACTGGAACTTTTTGATAACAGGTTAACCACCATTCCAAATGGAGCATTTGAATATCTGTCTAAGTTAAAGGAGTTATGGCTAAGGAACAATCCCATTGAGAGCATACCATCTTATGCCTTCAACAGAGTACCTTCACTGCGAAGGCTGGACTTGGGTGAGCTGAAAAGGCTTTCCTACATTTCTGAAGGTGCTTTCGAAGGCCTAAGCAACCTACGTTATCTGAACCTTGGTATGTGTAACCTGAAAGAGATCCCTAACCTCATCCCTCTTGTACGCTTGGATGAACTGGAGATGTCGGGTAATCAGCTGTCAATTATACGGCCAGGGTCTTTCAAAGGGCTGGTCCACTTGCAGAAACTGTGGATGATGCATGCTCAGATCCAAACAATTGAGAGGAATGCCTTTGATGATCTTCAGTCACTTGTGGAGCTGAATTTGGCTCACAATAATCTTACCCTGCTCCCACATGACCTCTTCACACCACTACACCACCTGGAGAGGGTGCACTTGCACCACAACCCATGGAATTGCAACTGCGACATTCTTTGGCTTAGTTGGTGGTTAAAGGAGATGGTGCCGGCCAACACCAGCTGCTGTGCTCGCTGCAGTACCCCTCTCAGCCACAAGGGACGCTACATTGGTGAACTTGATCAGAACTATTTCCACTGTTATGCCCCTGTTATTGTGGAGCCACCTGCTGATCTAAACGTTACAGAGGGTATGGCAGCAGAACTGAAATGCCGGGCAAGCTCACTGACTTCTGTCAGTTGGATTACACCGAATGGCTCTATCATGACACATGGAGCATACAAAATACGTATTTCCGTGCTCAATGATGGAACATTAAACTTTACAAATGTCACAATGCAGGACACAGGGACATACACTTGTATGGTTAGTAATTCAGCAGGCAACACTACAGCCTCCGCTACACTAAATGTGTCCTCAACAGAGAACAGCAGTTTCAGTTACTTTACTACAGTGACAGTAGAGACCATAGAACCATCACATGATGAAGGACACACTACAGTTCAGCAGAAAGTAGGTCCTACACCTTCCTCTGGGATATGGGAGACACCTTCTCCCCCTTCATCTACCACAACTACAACAGCCCGGACACCACTGTCAACCAAGGCTACAGATAAAACCTACACGATCCCAGTAACGACACTGGGTGATGGTTCCCTCAATACCCTGGATGAGGTGATGAAGACCACCAAGATCATAATTGGCTGTTTTGTAGCCATCACACTAATGGCTGCTGTTATGCTGATTATATTCTATAAAATGCGTAAACAGCATCACCAGCAGAACAACCATGCACCAACGCGAACCATTGAGATCATCAATGTAGATGAGGACTGTGTCACTGGTGGGCCAACCATGGAAGGTCATCTAACTTTGCCACCTCTTGAGCATGAGCATCTTAACCACTACAACACCTACAAGACAGCATATAATCACGCTGCCACCATCAACTCCATACACAACTCTGCACATGAACCTTTGCTTATTCGGGCCAGCTCAAAAGACAATGTACAAGAGACCCAGATCTGATCAGTTTTTTTTTCATAACAGGAATTGAAAATATAAAAAAAAAATCTTTAAAACAAACTCTAAAAGAATACTTTGAATCTCAAGTAGGTGGATCAAAGAACTGAAAACATGGCAAATCCGTGTGCAGCAAATAAGTGAATAATGAAGGCTGTTAACATGACATTGGGAACTAGGGTATGGTTAAGGTTTCAAAGTGTCTTTACCTAACAGAAGTTATTTATTTAAGAAAAAAAACTCTATTGTGAATAATTCAAGAAAAATGTATTCTGCAATTATTTTTTTTCAGCAATTATTTCTCCATGTTATATACGATTGGTAAGACTGGTTGGTTTGCTATTATGTTTTGAAACTCTATGTAAATCCTCAGAATCTTTCACTCAATTTATAACAGCAGCACCTAAGTCTCATGTTGGTAGATTCTCTTTACATTTTCATCAGCAGTCTTTGTCAAACAGCATCTTCAGAGTCTTTGTATGTAAATTTAGAAGCCACCCCTAAACACACAATTTCTTCACTGATCAACTGTTTATTTAAATGGATTTTATGCTTCTTTAGTTCTGATCGTGTTAGAAGCTTGAATGCGTTTTTTCTGTCATTGATGAAATCTGATAACATGATACAACATTATTTCAGTCAATCAAATGCATCAAACACAGATGTGCAAGTGATTTTGCCAATTTTGGTGCATGATACTGAACATGTCTCTTCATTTAAAGACAGACAATATGTCAAGAACTGAAATCAATCTGTGCAGTGCAGTTTTCCACTTTATTGTGAGAACATAGATACTTATGGAATTTATCTTCAGGAGCGCACTGTACATAATTTGGTTTGTCAGCAGTTCAGGGCAATGTTTTTAACCCATAATATTTTTACAACTGGGAAAGACAGATTAAGCCTCAATCCCTTCAAACCACTTCTGGGTGAATTACATCCCCTGTCTATCATATGACCCTGTCATTGTAACACATTTTAAAACAGTGTGTGGTCAGTCTGCCCTTTATTTATTATGTTTAGACTATACTATGACAGTTGTGGACTGGACCCAGAGGAAACGGGGCTGGGGCTTATGAGACAGGCGTATGGGGGGCATGTGGCAACAGCCTCGAGCAGATGTTGGGCTTGCACCTGTGTCCCATCCATGGCACCATTTCCATTTTAATCAATGTGTCATGGGGTTCGTAGTGGACACAGCTTCACACAGTCCCATCCTGGGAGCCCTTCAAAGGCTGAAACATGAAAAAAGGAGCTGTAAATACGAGGGCAATGCTAGTGCCCTTCAGATCCAAGGCTTCTAAAGATGCCCCAGGTGTCTCTTTATAGATTATGGGAACTGCTGAATTGTTCCTTCAATTCCCGCTGTAACTCATGTCAGAAACTCTAGCACAGTAGAACATTTTTGCCAAAAACTATGTTTAAGTAAAATAGCTATTCAAAACAAACTTGGAAAAATGGATAAAAATAATGAAAAAGCTGTAACTCATGATACATGCGGTTGTCAAGCACTTTTTTTAGCCAGCAAAGGATTCATAATAGTTTGGAAAACAAAATAGAGAATAATTGTGAACCGGGAATAGACTAACTCCATTACCATGGTAACCAATAACCTTGACAGAGAAAGCAATACCTGACAGGGCACTCACAACTATCCACCAGCCTGACATTTAAATGTATTCTGAGTCAAATAGCAGAGAAAGGTCCACATGCCAAATGGAGACTCATTTGAAGTTCACACTTTAGTCCATGAAATGCTTCTGAAAGCCATCTACTGTGTGTGTTCATCATGTTAACAGGAAATATTTATTTGCAGCATCCTAATTGCTAAAAACAGTCTAAAACAGCTGTTTGATGCATTGTGTTAAAGATTGGAATGTAGACTGTAGTATTTCTGAACTTACAGTGCGTCCCATTCACAGTCCTGGCTGAACATATTGGCTCAAAATTATATTTCACAGCAAAGATCTACAGCTTTGATCATTGCTTTGATCAGTCTTCAGAGAAGGACAAGTGTTTGTAACACAAGCATTTCTACCAGCGCACACACACACAATCCACTAGAAAGTCAGTTTAGACAATCCCAGAGTGTAGGGTCTAGCCCACCACCCGAGAGCTAGTTTTAAATGAAAGCAATTGTAGAAAGGCATTTACAAAATGAGAGATTGTTCCTCTATTTAAGTTCCACCCTTAATATCCCAGAGAGATTATGAGATTATGAACTAACAAGCTCCTGATAACGCATTGAGTGGTAAACCATGTCCTTGTTTGTGTGCTTCACTGAATTTTTGTTTTGTTTGTGGATTGGGAAACTTAAATCATTGTCTTAGAACCCCATTTATTGGAACAGTCTTTGTCCCTTTTGTCCCACAACTGTGCTTTGATTCCTTTTTAGTTCTTTCTAAAGAGCTCTATGGTGAATTCTTGTGTGATGCTTTTTTTTTTACTTCCTCTATCTCATTATGTAAGCATCCCTTTGCTTTGGTATGAAGAAGGAGCGAGACATTTTCTCTCTGTTTCACACAATTCTTTTCTTCTTCTCTGAGAAGGAATGCTGTTCTAGTGGTAGATTTATATAAAAGATTTTGAAAATAAAGCAAAAAAGATATAAAAAAACAGATTTAATTTTACATGTGCCAACCTGTTCTAAAAGATGAAAAAAGAGTGAGATACTTGGTAAAAGACTACTGAATTGATTTTCATGTAAGCATACTTTCATGACCTTTAAAAAAAAAGATGAAGATCAATTATAGATACCAGAGTTTGTAGTTAATACACAAAAGTAAGGTTCCAAATAAACTATTGTTGTTTTTTCTGTATTGTCTGCTTTTTATTATATTATAACGATTGAAAGGAAATGCAAATCTTTTCTAATGTGTTTTAAGAAATCAACTGACAACACTTTACTCATTTCTATATATATATATA
>JBBKCR010005416.1:0-12959 GCA_037577295.1 Ladigesia roloffi | reverse complement strand
GACAGAGAGAGAGAGAGTGAGAGACAGAGAGAGAGAGAGAGAGAGAGAGAGAGAGAGAGAGAGAGAGAAAGTAGAGAGGCAAAAATAGAGAGAGAAAGAAAGAGTGGTAGAGGCAGAGAGAGTGAGGATGAGCTAGAGAAAAAAGAACAAAAGAGAAGGGAACAGGAGTGAAAAAGTGAGGAAGAAGAAGAAGGAAAGAGAGAGAGAAAAGGGAACATAGAGAGAGCAAGAGAAAAAACACAGAAGACAGAAAGAAAGAGACAGAAATGCAAGACGACAGAATGAAATGAGTGAAGGACAGGGAGAATTAGGGAACAGGAGAGAATCTAAGACAAAGAAAATGAAGGAAATAGGGAGAGATGGAGAGAGAGAATCTGTGTCATAAATGTTTTAAGCGGCACAGGAGCAGAATTTCAGATGTGGTTGTTATGGGAACGTATCACATTTCTCACATCACCTGGACCTGCGGTAGCGTACTGCGCTTTTCTGACTTCCACTTCAAGCCCATTCAGGTGTTTGTCCTCACCTTATGAAAAGATCTTTACCACACAAACTTAACACCCATTCAAATCACTGACAGCAACTAAGTGTACACAGCGACTGGCCACTTTATCAGAAACCCCTATTGTCCCCACCTGTCCATGCAGATCCTTCCTTGAGCTCACGCCTCCTGAAGACCGGCCATTAGGCCCCAAAAGCATGGAGTTACAATTTCTCACTCACATCTCTTCCAAACAAGTGAAGATTTTGTTTTGCTTATGCAGTTTCAACCCTTTTGATTGGACGGCTTGAGCAAAGTTAAACTTTTCCCCTTTTTCTGAGATTCATTAAAAAATAAGCCTTAAATAGCCATGAATAAGTTCAGCTCTATGAAGATCCCGCCGTGTGACACACTTACCACAATCATTTTCTCCACTTTGGCGATGCCCTTGCCGAATATGGTCCCCAGCTGGTCGCCCACACCAGCCAGCAGGAAGCCAAACAGGGGGATTCCCAGAAGAGCGTAGATGATACAGAAGATGCGCCCCCCTTCCGTATGGGGCGAAATATTCCCGAAACCTGCGTAGTGGGAAATGATGGAGTCTGTGAATTCCAAAGTCACTTGCTTTGACTTTCTGCATTTAAACCGCATTCAGGTAGGACTTAGCATTCAGTAACTATTATGAGTTATTCATGATCCACTATGAATTATGCAGCAATTACTATACATTATTCAGTATCTATTATTAATGATTCATTATTCATTAACTACTATCAATCATTCGCTATGTACAATACATTTTTCAGTCCTAGTTTAAATTATTCAGTTAATACTGTAACTTACTAAATATCTACAATATATTCAGTATCTACCATAAATGACTCATTAACTATTATACATTATTCAGCACTACTTTGTATTGTTCAGTATTTACTGTAACTTACTCTGTTCTACAAGCACACAGTATACACTATAAATGATTCAGTATGTACTTTATATTTTTCGTTAAATATTACAACTTATTCAGGACAAAATAGAAATGCACTTAAGTTGTTGTGTAAACCTAATCAAAAGCCATATAAAGGCCTTTTTAATCCATTCACATCAATATAGTACATTTCTACAAATTCAACTATGTACACTATATAGACAAAAGTATTGGGATACAAGATTTTCTCGGTTTGGGTTAGGCCACTTACTTCTTGTGACGGGCTTAACGCTAACATACCAAGATATTTTAGACAACTCCATGCTTCTAACTTTCTGGACACAGTTTGAGGAAGAATCTCTTCTATTCCAGCAGTGCCAGGGCACAAAGTAAGGTCCGTAAAGACTCTCATCCAACACCTTTGGGGTGAACTGGAATGATGAATGCCTGGTCTTTCTGTCCAACATCAGTGTCTGAGCTCATAAATGCTTTACAGAATGAAGAGGCAAAAACTCCCAAATCTAGTGGAAAGCCTTACAGATTAAGTGACCAACTCTGTATTACAGCTTTTCCCCGGTGGTTTGGCTCATTTATTGAAAACGAAATTACATTCTTAAAACTATAAGGTAATTTGGTCAAACAGACTTGCAGTTCTGCGCAACATTTCAGCTCACTAGCAAAAGCTCATATCTCTCTCAAAACAGTTCATACATGCATCAAACCTAGATTCCTTTCCCATATAAAGAGTCAGTACCATCAAAATTGCGTAGATCTTTCTCAACACTTTGGCTCTTCTGCATTCACTTCTGCATTCACTTCTGCATTCACTTCGAGCTTTTGTCAACACTATGGATCACCTGCAGAAGCTCATATCTCTCCCAAAACAGTTTATGCTTGTGTAAAAACTAAATTCCTTCCTCATATAAATAGTCAGTGCCCACAAAATGAATTGTCCCTTTGGCATTGTGTGAGCACTGCAAGTCATAAAGCTTAGATGTTTTGTCACTATTGCAGAAGTCTAGCTAACAGAATACAATTATGTATAAAACTGAAAACAAAAGGATTTTACAGTAAGAGCAGCCTCCAAAGCATCCTCACACACTGCACTCATGCTGCCAAGGAAACTGTAACCATTTTTATTCACATTAGAGTACATAAAACGACATTAGAAATGTATAAAGTGTACGAAACAAAAACCCCAACAAAATACAAGAAAAAACCTATGTAGCCTACAGTAATGTAAATAAAGTTTCAAAACTACAGAAACACTTTCAATGGTCACTGTCGTCACTCTTCCTCTCCTGGCCACCATCCTCATCCTCCTGCCGTCCACATGCTGCTCTCTGTTTGTCCATAGATTTTCATCCATAGTGCAGCGGATATTTTCCCCTGTCTGAACCCCCTACACTGATCCCTGTGATGTCCACTCCCCTGCATGGAGAAGGGACCTCTGGTCTTCAGCCCAATATTCATACACTCCAACTTCAAGTGGAGAAAAGCTTCTCAATCTGACTGAGGAGAGGAGAGTATGGTGGTAGAAGCTCCAGGAGCATCCTTGGATAGTCAGTGAACCAGATGAGCCCTGATGAACTACACCGGAAATTCACATTGGCCCACATGATCACATGGTGTGGTAGGTGAGGCCCTTCGAGACCTCCCTCATTTACTGGGACCAGATCACTATAAACATGGTTCAAGAAAATGAGGATCTTTGTGTGTCGTATATGACTAAACTTCTCAGATTTGGCAGCACACAATGTTAAACACAATGAGGCACATTAGTCTGTATTCACCTGCCTCTGCTATTGTGAGGCAATGGTTGACAACCATATATCTGTGGCCCGAATTTCACCCGGGATAACATGGCCTCAGCCCCCTATTCCACCACCACACATCCTCACTCCTCCTCTTACTTTTCTTCTTCTTCTTCTTTCCCCTCCTCTTCCTCTTCCTCAAGCAGAAACCTGCCCTTGTTCATTTAGTTGGCAAGGCATCTTCATGTTTAAACTGCAAATGGTACTGGCCTGGCTCTATTTATACATGTTAGGCAGCATAAACAATCATAGACAGCACCGGTCCTCCTCCTTCATTAGTCAAGCTCTAATTTCACTGTCAATTACTGGCAGGAATGTAAGAAATGTTTCAATATTCATATCTGGTGTTCATGGTATTATGTTCTAGACTTATTTTGACAACTGAACAGACTATTGTGCATATGATGACTTACAGAATGAAATCATGCTGACATGTTTTGGAGAGAACTACCATTAGACTGAGAATCAACTAATCAGTTTAGATCAGCAAGATTTATTTATTTGGAAAAAGTGCTAAATTTGGGCTCATTGTGCAAACTGGGGGCTACTTGTACGAAACCATTTGCAAAGATGTACTGAGACACTTGAGACATGTACTAAGACATTTGCTAATTGATGAAATCAATGAGAATTGCCATTCCGTTGTGAACCATTGCAAGGTGGTTTGGAGATTTGTCCAAGTTGTTTTGAGAATGTCATTTCGGTTTCAAGAAATGAGCCAAACCAATGGAGATAAACTGTAAGTCTATGTATTTGAATGCAAAATAATTAAAGTCCCTGCTGGTGTAGTGGTCAGGCATTTCAATACTTTTGCTCATATAGTATATTTAGTTTATACAAGTTTTGCATTTACATTACATCTGTACATGACCAAAAATTACAGGATATATTCTCTAGGTAATTCAAGTCTATATATAGTTCTATTCATCAAATCCACATCCTAATAAAATCTCATTTTCTATAAAAACACGGTATAAATTAAAACCTGAGAGTCTACTCATTGATTTAGCTTCTATGAGCTATGGTATCCCTCTGTAGAAATCAGAAACATCTCCATAAAAGTTGTTTTTTTCTGCTTTTATGAGTTTTATGATGCATGAGGGTACATTAAAGTAGCGTGAAAATGTCTCACTGCAGTGTGTGTGCACAGTTCTGGGCTGCGGTGACACAAACCTGACCTAGGGCACTTGTTATGTGAAGCGAGAGCATTTGAGGGCTAATGTGATGTTTAGCATCAATAACTGAAGACTGATATTTCTTTTACTAACATTCTGTTTTACAGGACGCAAATCAGTGGAACAGAAACACACACACACACATACACACACATTCAGCAGCATCCAGCAGCATCCACTCATTCATACAAATACACCCATTATCATTCACTCACCACCCCTATTACTCACTCACTTATTCTCTCTCAGACCCCAGAGACATTTATATCAGCTTTATAAATTAGGCTTTCCAGTCGCACTAAATATTAAATCATCCTTAAATGACCAGCGTTGCATCACTTTACTATCTAGCACTGACTATTATGTTACTAATTATTGTAAGTAGTCAATTAAAAATGCCACAACAACAGCAAGACATGGCTTTAAATATTCCGCTACTCTAAACGACTTACATGAGATATAAATTAAGATGTTTATTACTAATTATGTATACATTTTATGAATATGGACTATACTGTCCTATAGCACTATCCTATACAACAACTCTATACTATAATTACAATATAACTCTATATTATACTATGATATAACCAGTGTTGGGCAGGTAAAAAGTAATTAGTTATAGTTACTAGTTACATCTCACAAATAGTAACTGCGTTAGTAACTGAGTTACATCATTATAAAAGTAACTAATTACCAGGCAAAGTAATTATTGCGTTACTTCAAAAAAATCTCATTTAATACAACTATAAAATAAATATAAAACATTGTACACTAATCACCGACGCAGAGAGACGCTTTTTTCCTGGGCGTAAGCTGTACGTCACATAAACATTTTTGCTTTTAACCTCGGCGAGGAAAAAGTAGCGCTTAAACTTCCATTTTGCAGAAGCTGCCTTTGACCAGAGCGGTAGAGAAAACTCTCTCTCTCTCTCTACGGCTCTACCATTGACTGACTGTGTGTGTGCTTATGTGTGGTGACCCGCACTACTCTGCCTCTGATTGGCTAACCATGGAAATTTACTCAATCTAAGCCAATCATTGCATTCCCAGTTACACCATGTGTACAGACACACCAATCATCATCACTGGTTATGTGTCCCGCCCTGGCCCCGAACACACACACACATGCACACACCCCAGAGAATGAGAGGTCTTATGGCTGAGAGAGACACTGCTTCAGTGTTCTCAGTTATGGTAACGCACAATTTATTGTCAGTAACCATAACGGCGCTGTAACAGGGGGAAACAGTCATTGGTTTGATTACTCGTTACTGAAAAAAATATCACCGTTAGTAAAGCCGTAAATTAATACCGCCGTTATTCCCATCACTGGATATAACTATACTATACTATACTGTACTATACTAGAAGATTACTATATATTATATTATACTATATAACTCCATACTATGACTGTTTCCTCACTGATGAATGAGCTAAGTGGGGCTGCCCACTATCACCATGCCTGTTGCATCTGTAGGTATAGTAAGAAAAGAGGGACTGGAGGAAGCTTGAATTTACTTGAACAAGCACAAGACACTGCTAAACAATATTCCAGTCATTCAGGCTTTCAGTTTGTAGGAGACTGACCTTTTCTACACTATGACATTGTCTTTGACTACACCTAAAGCAGAAGCTGAGAAATTGTTGCATTTTTATTCTGGTTTACAACTAAGGGGACTAAATTCTGCATGGTTTACATTGTTCATGTGTTGCATTCTTGTGGCATGCTGCTAAACATTAAGACAAACCCCATTCCTACAATTTCAACCATGCACCAAAAGAACCAATAAATGATTCTCAACTATATGAGCTCCTAATCATTTCAAATTTCAAGCATTTTCCCACAAGACTTCAGATCAAAGCGTGTTAACATGAAACGTACCACTTCATCTACACATGCTTGAACTTCCAGCTGGTACGGTAATATGTTCAGCAATGTGCTCAAACAGCACTTAGCCATAGCACAGTGAATTTTATTCGGCCCAGTGCCTTTTAAATATTTAAAGAAGTCCTGTCTGTTAGGAGCCTGATGTCGGTCTGAATGACCTCAAACGCCTTGAAAGCGAGCTCTAAATTAACAATTTTTTCTGTGTCAAAGTACATTGATGCAGAAGTCACTATGGTGCAGTTCTATTCATTTACACAGGCAGAGTGAGAGAGAGAAAGCCTGTGAGTATGAGTGCATGAGAGATATTATCTGGGAGAGACAGGCAGAAGAAATAAGGGTGAGAATGGGCGACAGGAAAAGAGCAGTCAGTGTAGGAGAACTGAACGTGAAGTAAATAAAGCAAATAGGAGGCAGAGACAGGAGTCTAAAGATGTTCGTGGATGACATGTCAGTGATAATAGCTCTGTAGGAGCCACAGAGCAAAGCTGAAAAGAGGGACTGAATAGGGGCTGGCTTGTGAAAAGCTTTTGTCAAATCGCCACTGACCAGGGCCATTAGATATGTGCAGCCAGCATAATGAATGCTAAGAACCACCAGTCTTCCTCATATGTCCACTTTAACAATAAATATGCACCTCATGAATTGCTTGTTTTAGACGGTCTACTTTATGACAAATGCATCCAGCTGCTTCAGACAACCTGCAGCCCCTCTACTGATGAATAGTTTAGCCATTCTCTGTCTCTTACAATATCTGGTCAGCCATATAACAGGGTGAACAGCTGTCACTTTGCTGAAGGCAAAAAATATACTAATACCCTACTGGTCCATTAAATACTGGCCCGTTTGTGGCTGCACAATTTATCAGCTGGTTCCCTTTGCTCATTCAGCAGTTTGCCAAGCTCTAACCATAGGACTGCAGTTAACCAGATGGAGGTGGACCGATCTGAGCACCACAAGAATGCAAGAATATCAGCAACAGAAATGTAGCTGGATTTTACACAGAGTGTCCCAGGAATAGCGGCTCTGTGGTCACAAACTGGCCATTTATGAAGGGCTGCAAGATGCTATGCAGCAACCGATTTAAAGAATATAGAAGGTCACACAAACATACAAACACACACACACACACATATACACACAAACTCATATATAGACATATATAAATATTTCCTCAAACAAGACAGGAGGAAAATATGTAGTCCCTGAGGCCTGATCTAAAAGCCACTGGATTCTTCTACAAATCAGCATCACCAGTGGCACCAGACCACCCTTCCTTATGGTGGGCCATTCCTCCACACGTCTGCCAGCTTAAGGAGGAATATTCCCTCCTCTAGTTTCCAGTTTGCTGAATGTGGGGATGTTTTCTTGGGAACTTCCGAGGTTTTGTTTTGATGGCATTATTGCATCACACAATAGAACAATGGAAATGTGTATGACCCCATTTGCATTTTAAAAGCATTGCAATCATGAAAACGATGGGAGCAGGTAGCGGGGGCTGTGAATCCTGGCTTCATTACCAGAGCAGGGGGTTAAAGAGGTGGATGAGAGGAGAGATAAAAAAAACGAAACATTCTAGGGGAAGGGAACTAATTTCCCTGGAGAATAAACCAGCGCCGTGATCCATCACACACATGCTCTCTATCTCTTCATATATCTCTCTTTCCCACTCAGAACAACCAAATAGGGATGCAGAGCTTTTCTTTCCACTGGTTTTCTGATCATGGGAGCACTGGGGAAGATCCTGAACTCTGTGCAATTAGCCTTTCCCTTTTCCCTTCACGAGTCCAAAGTCCCATTCCTTTCCTTGCCACCAATTAGCCAGAGCATCGGGTGTATCACTGCCAAGCAGCTGATCAATTAGTGCTGCTACAGACGGACTCGGTGAAATCATAGGATTCACTTTGAAAACCTCAGGACGTGAAGAGAGACAAGAGAGGGCAAGGTTGTGCAGATGGAGAGAAGCTAATAGACCTGGGTGGCGATGGAGCTTTCTGGACTAATAAGGCATGAAAAATGCCACAGCAGCTCTCAGCACAGCTGCCTCTGACACATGCAAATATGTCACACACACATATACACACACACACACACACATACACATACACACACACACCTCGTTTACCTGCCAGTTTTTTATTTGGCACATTGTACACATGCTCTGTCAGGATGGCTAGTTTTTTTTAATTATAACTTACATATTTTACCAGAAAACTATTTTTTCTTATTTAGGTTGTCATTTCCTTTTTTAAGATCTGTGTTTAAATTTACATTTTTAATTGTACAGTCATAAAAAGGAGCAATTCAGGGTACATTTCTCTGCAGGTTTTACCTGTATCACTATGCATATAACAAATAAAATATCTTGAATCTTGAACTAGATTGAAAATTATAACCATGAGAAAGAGGGAGAAAGAAAGAGAAAGAAAGAGAAAGTGTATGTGTGTTTGTGTGTGTTTTACCTATAGTAGTGATCACAGTCCCGGCAAAGAAGAAGGAACTGCTCAGATCCCATAAACTCGTCTGATTGGATGAATTCCCTGAAGGGTTCACTCCTGCTCGGATGGCCAGCGTCACTTGCTGTAGATGGAGAACAGAGGAAGGGATTATTTATTTCCATCATAATTCATGGCTTGTTAGTTCGGGACCAATATATAAAACAAGCTGTGTGATCACTCTCGACCGCAGTCTCCACAGTAAATGGTTGGCTTCCATACACCTCTAATTTATGCACCACACACTAAGTTGATGAGCTGCACAGTGATTCCTTAATTAAAAACCCAAAAAAGGTCCCTTTTCACAGGATAGCATGGGACATTCCTTAACAAGGTACTTTACGGGGGATTAATGTAACCTGGGATCATTTCTTCAGCTTGGTTTAGAGGTGAAATCTCTATAGATACAAGAGTCTAAAAATGACTCACATGGTGGACTGGTGTTTACCTCATTTTTTAGGGCTTCCAAAATCACTCAATTAAAATTGATCAATACATTTCAGATAAAAATGTTGAGTGTCTGTAGTAACATACTGAGTGTCTGTAATAAATGTAAAGTTACACAACAATGCATGTAAGCACAATATACCTACTGGGATGCATTACACTGTCACATGTTACGCCATAACTGAAAACTGGAGTTATGATTATTACCTAAGCTGCACAACCGTAATGCAGCTGTAAGAGTTAACACTGGTCACACTGCTACTTATGGGTTATTACACATATCTAATATAGTCCTACCAAAGAAAATTAAATAAATAGGCCCTCTCAATAAATCAGCTGACTAAGTACAACTAAGACACGGGGCCTGATGGATGTCCCCATTTTTGCACTTAACATATTATAGCCTTCAGAGTTTCTTAAATGACCTTTTTTACATGAACATACTCCTCAGTCACCAGAGGCCTCTGTATAGTTTAATAGTTTTATTGCCTTACTTTATCAAAATATCTCATACAGTGTTTTGATACCAATCAGTGTGCCATAATGAATATATGCCTTTTTAGTGTAACAGACATGTTTAACGAGGTGTAGATGAACAAGCACTAATTATTTACTGATTTATTTATTTATCGTTATTGTTCTAGATAAATACCAGATCCTGAATCAGGACAGAATTACGGCTCACTGATCATTTTATCAAGATGATAATAGACCCCCCTACGCACACACACACACACACACATAAACACACACATGCACAAACATGGACACAGACACACACATTTACAAAGGAGCTACTCAAATATCTCCTTAACAAAAGGGTCAAAGAGCAACCTGCTCCTCAGGCCGTCTAGTAGAAACCATGGAGACGATGGTCTAATTAGAGACCAGCCTGATGAATTTTCACTCAACACCTGTCTGTCAATGTCAACGTCTTAGTTGTAGTACAGTGCTGGCGACAGAGCGGACCAATTGGGCGGGCATCTAACTGACTATAGGCAGGCATGGGGGAGGGGGGGGGGGCGGTGCTGAATGGTTAAACGTGGATCCAGGTGGTGGGAGGGGGGTGGGGGGTTTGAATGGCTGACCGACGGCCGTGTACCAGACGGCCATTCTGGATTTTTCCAGAACGCCAGAAGGCACAGACTTCCAGTCTGCCCCATACATATGTGCGACTCGCTGGGGGGGCCTGGCGACTCACTAGGGGTGACAATGCATTCGAATGCCCCCTCTTGGCGCCGCACTGGTGTAGCATACAGAGAACAGAAATAAATACATCTGCTGTTGTTATATATAAAAACTGAAACACATTTTCCGAAATTACTGTTATGCCACCCTTTGGATAATGATAAGGTTTCAAAGCCAATAAGATTGTTTGCATAATTCAGAGGGATGGTGTGAAATGATTTCTTTACAGTGGTAGTGGATAAATTCAGCTTGCCCAATGTCTAAAACACAAACACAACAACTTTATTTTCCATCTAAACCCATCAGTTAGGTAACATGCAGTTTTTATGTAAAATGTTAATTATGGTAAATACAGGATTTAGGGAAATAATTCATTCAGAAGACCACTAAATACTCAGTGTCCAAAACATTTGAATGTTCTGAGCTTGTGGGGGCATTTATAGCACAATGGGTCATGTTTTATCCAATCAAATGCAGCATTAGCATTTAAATAGGTTGTACACTCTCACAAAACATGGAGCATGAGGCCATGAGAAAAAACGCAATGGCAAAGATAGAGAAACTGCAGCAATATTAGCCACCATTATAGAGCTAATATAGCCTTTGAGAGAATAAAAGGGAGAGAGAGAGAGAGAGAGAACAAGAAGAGAGAGAGAGAGAGCGGTGAGGAGAGGCGTGATATCAATCGATGGCACCTAAATGCACATTCAGCTTTTTTCGTAATGACCCTCACTAGCCTGAATATCATGGAGGGTTAAGAGATAAGATTCATCTGAAGGAGTGCCGTCATTACCATCCCAGGCCAACACAAAGCTGTCAAGGTGTTTATGTCCATCATCAAAGCGCATAAGGACATAATTCTGCTATAGATAGCAGAATTATGATAACAGATAACAGAGCCTATTCATTCTTTAACCCATAAAAACATCTTCATCTTATCCAGTGCCCTATGTACTTTGCTGTTCAGAAGTCTTAGACTCCTTTGCATACTGTTTGAAGCCATTTGTTTCAGCAATGTGTCTCCTAATGCCAGCAAATGTCAACATTATATTAAAAGCAATGAAATAGGATAGCAGTAAAAAAAAAATCTGAAATTAGTTGCTATTTTGTGAGCTGGTTAGAAAATTGCAGTTTTGGTTGCAGATTTCTGCTCTTGAGCCTTCAGCCATATAGACCTGGGTTTATAAAATTCCATAAGCAGCACACATCACTTTATCTAACTAAATAAAAAACAACCCATATCTTTGATAGGAGCCTCAATTGCGTTTCCTTGAACGGATGTATGGAAATGGTTAAGTGAACACTTTGCCAAACATTCTTTAATCTTATTTATATTCATTTTAATATTAGGCTAATATTAAACATTTACTTATTACTAATGCACAGCATTAAACTTGCTGGTCCACATCCCTTCCACAACACCCACGACTATGAACATGATCCCCTTCACATCTTCCATTAATGGCTCCTTAAAATCAGGTCATGCATGTAAGTGTGTCAGGGTATTATCCATGCCTAACACCTCCAATTTCAGCAGCCATCAAACCATTTTGCAGCCTTCTTTGCCCTCAAAGGTTCTTAAATGCTCCCTTTACAATGAGGGACATCTTAGCCTTATTCAGAACCACCTTTTGATCCCAACCACAGACACACTCTACAGAAGCAGCCTTGCAGAAACTATTTTGAAACTCCATGCATCAAGATCAGTCCCGGCGCCAAGGGGGTGGGCGTATTCAAAGTGAGTCGCCAGGCCTCCCCTAGCGAGTCGCTCATATGTAGAGGCGGACTGGAATTCTGTGTGTTCTAGAAATGTCCAGAGCGGCGGCCATTCGGTGCAAAGCCGTCGCCCTGAGATCAGCCAGCAAGCTGCTTCCCAACCGCAACCAGCTGAAACGCAGAGAGACTGAGTGGCTATACTCTTCTGGAAATTTGTGTGCCTAATCAAATGGTTTGGATCACCAGTCATCACTCACTTCACATATTTTTGTCATGAAGGCTCTCCCTCTACAACATCAGGAGCATTCAGTGTTTTACTCCAGGTGGGATTTCCAGGTGCTTTTCATCTCAAGACCAAACTATGGCAATTAAATCCTGGGAGAATCCTTGCAACAATTCAGAATAAAGCAACAATCCAGAAGTTCATTCATGACATTCATCTGCTGTTTTTCCTAGACTGGCCTCCTCAAGCTATAGGCATCACATTTAAGGTCCTCAGTTCTTCTAAAGACATATTCTAATGTTTAATCTAGAGTTTCTTTGCTACCTGAAACAAATAGCACTCCTCCACTGCAACAAGGAGCTGTGCTGTACTGCAAACCAATGTTTTTCCATCACGTAGCTGTGCCAAACCCGAGCTAAACAAACAAACAAAAAACCCTCAAAAGGGTAAAGGGGGCTTTTAGCTGACGTTCTTGTCCAGAGAAAGTTACCATCATTAGTTACAGGGACAGTCCCCCTGGAGGACATAATTGCAACCGCATGTGTTGTATTCATTGTTGCAAAACTTGTTCTGTATATAGTTCGTTTGTTATTGTGATCAA
>JBBKCR010005371.1:0-12965 GCA_037577295.1 Ladigesia roloffi | reverse complement strand
CACGGGGTGTAATCTGGACGTGTCTGTGTATGTTTTTTTTTATTTTGAAAGGTCTGACGCCCATCCACTTCCATTAATTGACTACCAGACTGCTACTGCTAAAGCTAATAATCTGCGTTTGTGTTGTGCTGAGGAAACAAAGTCACCTTCGACTTGGATGCCCTGGGGGTAAGCAAATAAACATCAAAGTTTCATTTTGGGGTGAACTATCCCTTTAAACACGTGAGCATGACTGGGAGGGGTGGATTCAAATATTCAGACAAATATTTGTCTGAATACCTTTTTCATAAGTACATTATTTGTGCCTTTTCGAATAACGTATTGGGCTACATATACTAGACATGTCTTAGTTCCTTAAATATTAAATACTTAGACAGAGGTGGTGAAAGTTTGTGAGCCCTTCAGAATGGTCTGTATTTCTGCATAAATGTGATATAAAACTTTTTCAGGCTCCTTTGCAGACAGCTTGCCACATGCCAGTTTGTGGGATTGAGCTCAGCACAAGGGGGACAAGGGCTGGCGATGGTCGCAAAGCCTGTGTGTACTGCAGGTGGAAAGGAAGGAAAATAAAAACTCTGTGGAAGTGCGATGGATGTAACGTCTACCTTTGCCTTCAGCAAAACAGAAACTGTTATGTTGCTTGGCATAAAGATGTGGACTGCTAATTGGAGCTTATTTTCTTTGCTGTAGCTTGTAAAAGTACTTTATTATTTTTATACTACACATTCTGTAACAACACAACATTCTCTGTCATTTTGCTGCTACAAATTGCACAATTGTCCTAAACTTGCACAATCTATTTTTATATTATTTGTATTATATTTTTTACAACCTTTTTACAATTTGTATTGAAACTACATAACATTTCTGAATACTCTTCTTACTTTTTGTAGTCAAAACATATGTTTACAAGGTTCAAACTTCAAAAGTCTATTTTTACGATGTTTGATGACCTCTGAAAGTAGGTTTTTGTCGTGTTTACATAAATGTTAATTAAAAATGCATTTCATTACATCTATTTTCTCATATTATTGCTAAGGTTTTCCAGAATATTACAATTGTAAGACAATTGTAGGTTCCTTCATGTCCTTGTAAACTCTTACGCCTTGCTCTTGGAATGTTCTTTGTTTGGGACCAGAACAGTAGTATTGAATTTCCTTAAACTGTGTGTAATCTGTCTTGCTATGGATTGGTAATTTAATAATATCCAGCCTGAACTTCAAAAGAATGAGACATACAAATATGTGTTGTGAGGATCTCACTTAGCTTTTTGCCTTCTTTTTAAATAAATCATGGCTCACACAAAGAGTTCACAATTAATGAATTTTTAATCATGATCACAGATATATTTTCATATTGTAACAGAATTAAGATGGGCAAGGCTCTCCCCGAAGTGTGTAAATGTGTTCTGTGTGTTTATTTGGGGGTTATTGTGTGTAGTTGTGGGGGTAGAATGCGTAAATTGTGTGTTTTGGGAATGTTTGTGTGGGTGGGGTTTCAATGTTCTGTGTGTGCTCACCTTAACTCACTGTTCTGAGCTCTTAAGAACAAACTGCAGAGTACATTCCTTTGTGCGTTCTCTTGCTCTTACGAGTGGTTCTTGCCTCCCATAACAATTTTAGCTTGGAATCTTTAGAATATGTAACATTTATAGTTAAGATCATATCAGGCAAAGCCTACATCTTGGTGAGGGGATATCACAGCATAGCCTACAAAATAACAGACATTTGTAATTACAAGGTGTGGCCTATGAGGTGCAACATTTTGTTCAACACATTTAGATCTAAATGTGTGGAAACTGCATAAAAATTGTGCTAAATTATGAAAAAAATGACACATTTGTTAAGCTGTTTTTACAAACGGTACCCCATACCACCTTCGGTCATCTCTTAAGCCCAATATGGTTGACAAATCTGTAGGCCTTTAGCATGATCCTGTTCTTTGTAGTATGAGCCTTATCTGCATAGACTTTATTCATTAGTTTGCACTTTATGATTGTACTCTGCAAATACATCTTTTTTTTTGCTACCCCTTTTGTCTTGGGTAAATTTTATTTTATTATTTATTAGGTTATTGATTTGAGGTTTAAGTTTGAACTAAAAGCCTTGTTCGCTTGTAGTTTGTTTAAAATAGGAAGTGAAATTAAAATTAGTTTAATCTAAAAAATAAATAACTGTTATTAATAATCGTGATTTCAATATTGATAAAATAATTAATAATCGTCTGTGTAATTTTGGCCAAAATCGTGCTGCCCTAGCTCACCCTTGATCGTCATTCTATTGATTGAAAACACTTTTGCCTCTACATATTACAGATATGGGATGTAGTTTCATTTTTTCAGTCAATAAATGAGTAAATTGTAATTTTCTTTATAATTTAGCACTAAAATACAAGACAAAATTATATGTTGCCACAAAAAAATGTGATGTAGGTGGCCTCGTCCGCCACGCCCCCTCGTCCTCGTGCTGGATTACGTTTGGGCGCGGTGCTTAGCAACCCAGCAGGACGACGAGGGGGCGTGGTAGACGAGCACAAAAGCATATGTATACATAATTATATCTATTTAGTTTTTTCACTGGAAAGTATTTTCCTACTTGCATGAGTGAAATATAACAGATACATTAATAAGTTTATGGGGTTAATTGTGTATCTCATGCTTATGTTTCTGAATGTTCCAGCTGTGTATTCATTTTTAGACTGGGCCTGTGAGGCGTACTGCTCTCCAGCCTGTAGGGGCAGTGCTCGACTTGAACCTCACATTGCAGGAAGATGAACGTCTGCTAACAAGAAGATAGCGAGTTAGCAGCGTCTCCGTTTGCAACGGTACCTCAACAGCAACAAAAACATCAGGTAAAAGCAGCATGACTAAGCTCCAGCTCCTGCACCGCGCTCTGAACGAGCGGCTGATGGCGGCGGTGGAGCAGATCATGGAGATGGTGGGTGGCACGGTGCTAGAGTACGAGGAGGAGACGTTCCGTGTTAGAAGAGAAAACGAGATCCTGAAACGCAGGCTGAGATGGATGGAGGGAGATATTCCCACCGACGGGCCAGGTAGGACTTGCCAGACCAGACTACCTGCACATATGGTGCTCGGGACGGAGCAGTCTTGCAGGCGACCACTCGTTTTTGTCATAAAATCAAACGTTATTTTTTTGCATGCAGATAACACACGGCGGTCGGATGTAATGTCTGTTGGCAGCTTGTCTGACCCTATTAATCCTTCTTTAACAGACTGATTTTTCATGCATTTGTCCAAACGTTCTGCTCATATTTTGCAAATGATGGCTCAAGTAACGGTACTATCCTGACAAACCTGAAGTGAATTGGCCTTTTTTACTCTAATATACTCTCTATTATCTAAATTTTCTTATTACGTTAATTAGCTTGGCATCTGGCAATATAATATAAGCATGCAGGGTAAGTGTGAACTCCGCTCAAAAAGAGTCCTTTTTATGACCTGCTCCCTCTACGGTCCACAGGAGGTAATTTCTCCACAGAGATTGAGGACAATAGAAAGTAACCACATTTCCATGTAGGTTTGCCGCGGTTTTCTCCCTTGTGTAACTAGAATTACGCTCATTGTCTTTAAGGTATGGGTGTATACTAAATAAAGGAAAGTGTTGGGACAACACTGTTTCGCAGGTATAGGGCCCCCTTAATTCCAGTGAAAGGCAATCTTAATTCTTCACCGTCACATTAGGAGTCGGCGGTACAAACGGAATGCGGTATAAACGGTATGAATTTGGCCAACGTTATAGATATTCGCTGCATCCGAAATCGCATATTTCCCTGCTATATAGTATGCAAAACCCAGTTTGCGAGGCAAGTAGTATGTCAGAATTCGTAGTATGTGAAGAACAGACGGGAAGTACGCGGATGACCTACTGCTTTCGGCCAAATTCTGTAGGAGCCTCCCTGAAGTTAATCAAGTGCAGATATAAAATGCAACAAAAATGCCTGTGGCTTTCAGATTGCGTTCATTCGCCCAAGGTTCAAACGTCCATGTGGACAAGGCCTAATTGTCAAGAGAGGGAAAAAAGTAATTTGTTTTATCATCTCAAAACAAAGTATGTTTTGGAAAAATTGTGCCATCCTCATGCGCCCAGTCTGTCAAGGTGAAAGAAAAAGGTGGTTCTACACACCAGCTTGTTCAAAGACATAGTGCCATTTCTTACAGTGGAGAAAAGTGTCTTTCAGAACATGGTTAAGACTCGCCCCACTTTACGAGGTACCAACCACAAACACTTCAGATAAACTGAAATGCCCAAATTGTATGACAAAATTACGCATCTTTAAAACTACTTGAAAAGTAATTTCAAAAGAAGTTTTGCACAATACATCATTTTAAAATTAAATTCCAGACTTTTTTGAAGTGATTATTCTGCTGCAATATATCTCGTATGTGCTTATGTTCAGAAACAGTCATTGTGTCTAGGCCTGTAATGATAACAATTTTGCTGCATTATAAATTGTCCCAGAAATTTTTGCGATTAACGATAGTATTGTCATTGTGTCCTTTCTACTGATTTAATGATAATGGCATAATAATGCAAATGCTCCCTTTCAAAGATCCATCAACCGTGACTTCTAAAGATCACATAACACTGTGAGTGGAAGACATGGTAAGACGGTTAGCATACCTTGACTTTGTGTGGTGTAGGGCAGAATCTCTCAAGAGTAGCAATGTGTCCAGCTGTGCTAAATTCTAGCGTTGTCCCTACTTTTTTTGCCAAGGCGATCGTCTTCGTCTTAATAATTCTGGCTTGCCGGGGGTATTATGGCAAACAAGGGGTCTTTGGAAAGCTCTCATTGAGCCCTATTTAACTGTGAAGTTTCCCAGAGTTTGATGGTTTCCCCTTCTATAAAAGCCACGGGCAATAAGTGCATGTTAAAACAGGACTGGCTCTCTGCACTTCTAAAAGTCTTTCTGTAAATTTAGACACTTCTCATTTAAATGAAATATATTTACACCTGATTATACTATTACTTGGTTATTTTTCATTATTAGTATTACAAACGTAGAGCTTTTTCAGCTCCGCAGCACATAGGACCGTGAGGCGCAGAGTGAAGCGCTTCTGAGGATAAACGAGGAGAAATGAGACTCTGGCACATTCCCAAAGAAGTGACGATCTCTGGAAAAAAAACTTCCCGTCCTGTAAGTGAGACGGCCATACGCAGTGGCATAATTGGTATTCACATCTTAAATGCGTACCTAGTTAGCACTTTCTCACTAGGCGGCTAGCCTAGCTATTAGGCAAACCCACAAGAGCGTTCTTGCCTCATTACCCTAACAGGGGGTGGTAGAGACCAATGTATCACAGTGGAGTCCGTTGGAAAGCAAACAAATGAAAATGATTGTGGCCGTAAAATTATTGACCTCATTTTAATTATCGCGCAATTAATTGATTTACTGTTTATCGTTACAGGCCTAATTGGGACACAAGTATATATTTATGCATGTGTGTATATTTGTAAGAAAATAATACATCACAATATATATTGTTACCACACAAGCTTCAAATCATAGAGCAATATAGATTTTAGACCATACTGCCCAGCCCTAACCCAATAAATAAACACAAGCAACAATAAAATGCAACAGGCCAACATTTAGCACAATCAACAGTAACTACAGTCTAGATTAATACAGTATTTTAATGGGTGCTGTAGAGAGTTGTGTGCAAAAGTGCAGAAGTTAGGCAGCAACAAATAAATGTGCAAATATTGCAGCAAAAGGACAGTGAATGTGCAAGATTTTACTGAGTAGAAAAGGGCACAGAGCATACATATAAAAATAATCTGTAAATTTAATCTCTAGGTGTAAAAATGTGCAATTTGATTCAAGAATGTGCAATTTGGTGCAAGTTAATTTGTGCAAATGTTGCATCAGCTGTAAATGGATTTAGTTCAATTACTGGCCGCTGTATTTTTTAAAGTCACAAAAGGTGTATGTGTACACAAATACGTGTGTAGTATGGGTGGGGCCGAACCCGAATACGGTATTCAGAATAGTATAAATAACGCGTTTTTTACGAATACGCTAGGCACCTCTGAGGAAACCTGAGCATGGTATCGTCCCCACACACTGTTCACCTTGTGCCGTGTTCATGGCTGCCCACTGCTTCACTTGGTGAATTGGTTAAATGCAGAGCAGGGATTTCGTGCTGTTCCAACTGTGTGCAGTGGTGTGTTCATGTATGACCGATTGATTACTTTCACTTTTAGATATTCAGCTTCTCTGCTCCCTCTCCCGTTACACGTCAGGAGTAGATTCCGGGGAGCAGATGGAATTTGCGCGCCGAGTTTAAAGTTTACTCAAATACAAATACAGGGCTGCCAACCTTTCCCAAAATCTTTGCGTGAGATTCAGTATTTGTCAACATTTTCCCTTTTAACAAATACAGATACAAATAGTGGCCGCTCTGTACACCCCTAGTATGTAGTATCTCTCCCATAAATGTTTTCAACTTTTCAGAAATCAGGAGTTATTTGTAATTTTTCGGATAATTTAAATGGTCAAAATATCATGTCATACCGCTATATAGTAGTTTTTTAACACCCAAAAAAATAGTGCAAATGTTGCAAATGCAGTAAATTGAGAAAATTCTAATTTTGGCTAAACCATCATACTGCCACTGGTTAACATCAGACTGGCAATGGTACATTTGTTACTATTTGTGTTTCTAACGCAACCTCTTGTTTTTCTTGCACTGATTTCATCCAGATGAAGTTGACCTTGCTGTCCCTAAGCGGCCATTAAGCTTGGCAGACGTACCAGAACAAGAGTGCCTCACGGTCAAAACTGAGCCCACTGATGCCTTTGATTCCCAGTCATTTAGACATGATGCCAGCTTCACAGTATCAGTGATCTCTCCTAAACTTGAAACAGATCCTGAGACCAGTGAGCCTGCTGATGCTAGTGTACCTGGTGGAACAGTGTGGGATTCAACCCCAAACTACATGGCTCCTATGGACTTTTATCCCACAAAGGTGAGTGGCTAGGGGCTAGAAGATGGAGGGGAAGGGGGAGCAGTCAGAGGATGTCCTTTGCCTGTACAGACTGTGGTAAAACCTTCAGGAGGCAGCAGAGGCTGATGTTCCACATGCGTATCCAGTTGGCTGAGATGCGCAGTGAAGCTTAGTCACATATAATTAAAAAACAATCTGCATTAAAAATCTGTGAGTAAATATGATTATTGTTTTCTGTCACATCTAGCTGGAGCAGACAGAGCGAAATGCTGGATCAAATAACAATGGTGCTCCAACAGCTTTTATCACAAGAGTCCAAGTATCAGAGCCACAAAAGGAATCATACAAAGCTTGGAAGGACACTGGCAACATGTATCCAGAGAGTAGTGCAGCAAAAACTGTGAGCCACAAAAGCAGCATGGGACAAGTGAGATCGAAGACGCCTCGATGTCTAGAGTGTAAAAAAGTCTTCAAGACTGTGTCACAGGTGACTGTCCATATGAAGACCCACAGGAAACAGTTTCCCAGCCAAGAAGAACTAAAAGAACATGAGAACCCAGACCAGAAAACATGGCATTGTAATAAGGTACAAAACTTAAGTAAATATGGTATTTAGGAATTAAGGTGGAATCATAATTTGTTTACTGAAATATATATGCATACAGTGATGGTTCAACCCATATGTGGGTAGAGCTTAGCATGGTACATTAAGCTTCAAACTAGAGCCCTGCATTGGGATCGGGGTACCGTGGGACTCAACACAAATCTTGCGGGATTGGGCGGGTTTTAGGTTGCTGTGGAAGGGGGAGCAACAGAGATAGTGGGCGGGATAAAAATTGACAGCGGGTCCCAAAATTGTTAGTGTAGCGGGATGGAGGATGCAGCTGATGTTTGTAATAAAATTGCAAAGGGAGAATATAAAACAAAACTAAAATTGGGGAAATCTGAGAATTGGAAAAACTTTAAAATTGTAACAAACAAAGAGAGTAAAGAGCTGGACTATGTGTTAGAGCCGTGCGGGCAGGAGTGGGCGGGAATCGTCAGAAATGTAGCAGGAGCGGGCGATAATGGTCAGAAATTCAGCAGGACAGGTCTGGAGCGAGATTTAAAAAATTAGTCCTGGCAGGGCTCTACTTCAAAGATTGCCTAAAATTGTTGGGACCCAGGTATGAATATCAGTTATAACACAGCTCTTCATGGTCAAGGTTTCGAATCTTTCATGGGGCCCAAGATTTCTAGCGGCACCCCTGCTTACACTAACAAAACTATTAAGACACTTGAGGGTCAATTATTTGACAACTATATATTCTGTCAGGCTGTATTTTTTTAAGTTACAAATATATTTGGATGTAGCATATCTCCCATAAGTCTTCACTTGATATTACTGACAAATTGTTTTAAGAATAATTTATCTTAAAACAATTTGTCAGTAATAACAAGTTTTTAGAAACAAGTGTTTGGATTTGTTTTGTTTTGTAATTTATGATCTAGTATAGCATATTTGATCAGCTAATAATGTTGCACAACATGACAATTTCTAAGGCCTCTGGCAAGTTCTCTTCATGAAATAATGTTAACATATTTATGTTTACACAACAAACTAAATGCTTAAAATGTTGCAAAAGATATTCTTATTTTTGGAATTTTAAAACCTTACGTGTCATTGACTCTGACAGATTAAAGGGTCCTGTATGTAAAAAATGTAGTTTGAATGTTTATGCAAAATTTATGGTATTAAAATAAACATGGCCTGTGTGCTAATCGACCAGTGAGCGCTTTCTTTTAGCATATTTAGCCCCCGCTGATTCGCGCGACCAGATTTGTTGAAACTCACAGGAAGGGATGAAACTCTTTTCTTTTTTAACTGTTGTAATTTAACAAAAAAAAAACTTCACCAGACACTGATATGCTGTTTTGAAATGGAATTCCTAATAATTTGATCCCTGATTGTAAATATATGTTCTGCAAGCTAAATCATAGCCAGTTTTTTTTTCTTTTCTTAGGTTCTTCAACCATCCAGTCCTCGAAGAGGTAGGCCACGAATAGGATGTTACAGAAGAAGATCCTTCAAAACATATACTAAGGAAATCACATGCTTGCCTTTTAAACCAGGGTCGACAGTGTTCGTTATACCCAGAGGAGACACTCGAACCAAGATGGCACATGCTGGTTATATTGGGAAAATTTCATTTTCCTCTGATTGGTCAGAGGATCAAATGAAAGACGAAATTGCAGCCATCTTCAGAAAGTCACTTGGATTGGCAGAGGACCAGCCATTTCCCTTTGATTACTTGACCACCATCAAAGGATTAAAAAGACTGATGAAGCCAAATGTAGCTCCAAATTTCCGATGGGGTGGTAGAGAAGTGGCCTCTGTGTGTTCCATCTCATGCCTATACATAATGGCAGGCATGCATGCTCCAACACAGGTATGCACAGCAGCTTGTATTTTAGAGATGTTCTATGTCATAAGTATGAATTCAGGTTGAACTTCTATTTGTTTTAAATTAGACTTAACCCATGAGTTCAGTTTGAAATCCCTTGAACCCTGGAGAAATTTTGACAGCAGAAAAAAAAGAATTAGCGTAATACGTCATGGCTTCCTAAATCTGTCAGATCTGCAAGTAAACAATAATTTAGTATAATACAGTGTTCCAGGTAGCCCAATTAAATATGTGTACATAATGTTTTTCAGTGTTAAGTGTTTGCTAATGTAAAGGGAGTCTCTTACACAAACAGACACACACACACACCTTTTTTAATGTATGTGAAAAAATTGTTTAAGTATTCAGAAAAAAGGTAATATTTTAATGTGATACTTTTTTTTTTTTACAGAATCCAACTCCAGATGAACAAAGCCCACAAACATCATTAGTTTGTTAGCCACCCATAAGCTGCTACTGAGAACAAAATCAATGCTACAACCACACCTCATTTTAACCATTTCTTTTGTTCACTAAACAGCCAGGACATGCAAGATTTGATGAACAGAGTGAACCCTCCAGAAAATGACCACAACAATTGGAAAACATTATTCCTGCAAGTGAAACATTTTTATCCAACAGTCGTTAATGTAGTTTTTAACATTACACATTTTAATAATTAATCTGCTATGTGTGTGAATGTTATCCCTCAAAGTGGTGAAAATGTTTTAATTGTATTGTGATCTTGCAGTCACTCTCTGCTTTGTTCAGAGCACCTGTGCTTTCATGCAGATATCTACTCATTTGATCAGGTGGCAGCAGCACAATTCCTGTACAGATCATGTTTCAATTAATGTTCACAAGTTAGTTATCATAAGCGAACAATGTTCTCCACTTTTGTTTGTTTTTTTTTTGTTTTTTTTTTTTTCCATTTTGCTGCTGCCACACGACTGACTACCTTATTGGGTACCCTTTAAATTTCATGCAGTCATTTATTCAGACAGTGAGTGGACACAACTTGTTTGTGAGTGCACTGGGAGAACAGAAATCTATTGGTTTGAACTCCTGCATCACACAAACAGCTCCATCTATGAGTTCTAATTCATCATAATTTGCCATTTTTTTGGAATTTACAAAGATTTGAAGCTCATTTACACATGTATGTGCAATTGGAAAGTATTTCCTTTCATCATAAGCTTAGGACTGGGACTGAAGCCAATTGCAGGAAGAACTGGAGAATTGCACTGGTGAAATATCCCTGAATTTCACCATCATCAGCTCTTCCTTTGGCCTTTTGTTGCTTCCAAGCACTGAAGAATTTGGTTTAAGCATGCCTGCTACACCATCTGCTGAGACAACACTGGCTTCATCTGCATCTCTAAGAGAATCCTCATACAAAGATCTCCTTTCAGTAAGGACAGTACCTTCAAAGACTCCTAGAGCATTCTTTTCAAGTGAGAGGTGCAGGGTTGGGTTTTGAGTGGGTCCTGATACCGTTTTTTTGAGCTCAGCAAAAGTCTTTCCACTTGACCCATATCCACGGGCTGCTACTTTCGGCCGCTTCAGAGACTGATCTAATTGTCTGTCGCAGAGAGTGTCGGTGGATTCCAAGGTCCTTCAGCAGCCTAATGGTGGAAGTAGTCACAAAGCCTGCATCCCACTTCAACCAGAAAAACTTCCATGCAATCCTCATTGTTGAGCGTCTGCTGCCAGTTCTATGTAGCGCAGTTTCTTGCGCTCATTGGCCTCTTCAGCTGAGCGCTTCCATGGGACTGTGAGCTCTGTGAGGTAGACTGTCTTCAGTGAGGGGGACCAAAGTACCAAGTCTGGTCTAAGGGTAGTAACTGCAATCTCCATAGGAAAAATTAACTGCTGATCGATATCCACTAGCATCTTCCAGTCCTACGCCATGGCTACTTGTCCAGTTTCTGGCCTGGTAAGGGAATGGTTGGGTTTCCTGTGTCCCTCTAGAAGGAATGTTGGTGCTGTGATGTAATTGGTTATTCTCAAGGGCACGGAGTTGATGGTAGTCCTCCTGCTCTCAATAGATGCTGCCACACTCTTGAGGACCTGGTTATGCCTCCCAGGGTTAGAGGCCTTGTGTGAGGCTGGTCTTAAAGCCAGTAAAGTTGGGCACGACCACAAGTTGGCTCCTCGCCATACCACTTTTTTTTTTTTATATGGGAGCACATCATGTGTAGCTCTGAAGCTGACGTTACTTGATTCCATTTCCCAGAGCTGCCTCTGTCCTCTCCAGATCTTCCCACCTCATCCACTGTCCCTGCTTAGCAAGAGAGACAGCCGTTGTGCTTCTTTCAGCCTCCTCCTGACGGCGCACCTCCTCTAGCACCATTTTCCATTTTCCTCCTCCTTGCGCCAAGTGGGTTAACTTGTCACAAGGCCAAAGCCTCCTCTTCCCAGATGAACAAGCCCCATGATGTCCTTGTGCTTCAGGGCTGACATGGCATGCTACTCCGCATCGGATGGTGTCCATTTCCGTCCAGTTAACAAGTGTGGTGCTGCACTGTTAAAGGACTGTCTATGGTGTCCTCCAATGTCATCAGGAGTCTTACTTTAGACCACTTGTAATCTTCGGTGAGGCTTGTGATGGGCAGTTTAAAGACCCCTTTGCCATAGAGGCTGATGTTAGTCAGACAGCATGGGACTCCAAGCCATTTCTTCACATATGATGTCATGGTACGCGCCATCTCTTCCACGGTTGTTAAAAAAATAAACAATAAAAATAAATTTTTATTTGGTTTGGCTTCAAACACTTTAAATATGTGCACATACTGAAATCCTTTTAAAATGTGTTGCTAAGGAGTTTTAGCTATAAAAGGTTCTCTACTTTTGATTTCCTGATTTTTTGAAAAAAATGTGATTCATATACCAATATTTAAGTGGTATATTTGTCTCTTTTCTTGAGCTGTCTTGAAACTACAATGACTCATGATGGTCATAAATGAAAATGTATTGATGTAAAACTATATACTCTAGCAAATGAAATTTGCAAATACACATTTAGTCGCAATCTGGCATCCTCATACAAGGACTGCCTTTCAGTAAGGATAGTAGCTTCAAAGCAAACACACAAAAAAATTCTCCAACAAGTTTTCACCTTATTTTAATCTACCGTTTGTGCTAGTTGGGCATCATCTGGCTGTGCAAGGATCCAATTTATTAATTAAAATGTTTAAACTACTTACACATGGTATACACACACAAGTAAAACACTTGAGTAAATTATATTTAGCTACTAATTTAAGGCTGCCTCATTGTGCACACTGAAGAGACCACTGAAAGTGTTTTCTGGATGTTAGATATAGAGGTTATACTGGTGTGTTGTAGTATAACAATCATTTACATTTATAAAACTTGCAGCGACTGGTTAGATGATGAATGTAGATTGTTAAGTCATATTTCATTTTCAATACAAGTGAGTAGTGGCCCCACCTTTATAGGGCACTGCCGGGGAAATAGCCCTTTTTAGCCAGGAATGAATCGGCTGGGTGGAAGAGATTCTTTAGCAGGAACAAACACCATTTCGCTCAAATTGTATCAAAAGAAAGATTT
>JBBKCR010005361.1:0-12966 GCA_037577295.1 Ladigesia roloffi | reverse complement strand
TATCTATCTATCTATCTATCTATCTATCTATCTATCTATCTATCTATCTATCTATCTATCTATCTATCTCTCTATCTTTCTGTCTATCTCTCTAATAATACCTATAATTATATTAATAATATTAATAATAATAGTATCGTTTCCTACTGTAATTGCTATAGTCTCTTTCCTGTTACAGATTTGTTTCGTAGAATTTTCAGATGTAAAACGGCATCACAGGCACCCAAAGATCAGCTTTAAATGTATTGATGAAATGTACACATGTAAAGGTGACCATTCTAACTTTTTGCTGAGCATGTTGCAGGGCTAAAGCATACTCTGCTTGTGCAGTCCAGACATGTAATTGATGTTAAAATGATGCAAACTTGATAAAACATTTAAGTTAAAATAGACTTCAAGGTAGTTCAGTTATATTTAAAAAAAACAAAAGGTCCTATAAGAGTAGAACCGTGTAAATATATAACCAATGTATGTGGTCAGTGCAACTATATGAATGAAATCTAAATACTTTTTATATAATAATTACTGGAAGAAAATCATTTTTTGTTTTTTACTTTTCCATATATGGAAAGTATCAGCTGTGGTTTATGCTTTGTCAAAATTCTATGATAATCAGGTCTATTTATTCAAATCTTATGATTTACTTTTCTGGAGATGGCAAGTTTTACTCCAACAGTGACTAAAAAAAAGATATTACAAGACCAGCTACAACATTTCTTTGAATATGTGTGTGTGTATATAAGCACCTCAAGCTTTTGGAAAGTGCTTTACATGAGGTTACTACTAAAAAATAAACTTTGTTTCTATTGGCCATGACACTGTTTGAAAAAACAGGATTAACTCTGTAACACCCTCAAACCAACGATTGTATGAATGTGTAAATTTATTTTACATACAGGCTGTTTAAAAATCTAGCTTTAGAGAAGAAGGAAAAAATTTAGCTCTTAATGCAAATTTTTTGTTTTTTTAATTTGATACTACATTTAATTTCACAAAAGAATTAAAGTAAAACATGGGAATACAAAACATTTGGTTTTGTGGTGTTTTCATGGTTATACATATAGACTGAGCCCTAAAAGTGGTGGAGTTTAAAATAAAGAAATTTGCGGTCCTTACCTTGTCAGTGATCAGCAGCTATATCACGAAGGAATGGCTGTGTGTGTGTTTGTGTGAGTGTGTTTACTCACTGACCTGCTGCTCCAGCTTAATGCCAGCAACAATTAGCACTTCAGCCCCTCACGCCAGCCAATCAGATTGAAGGCTGCGTGTGTCGCTTGCCATCATGTACTAAGAAGTTATCAGCCATGAAGCTTTAAAAGAATGCCTTTTACTGCTTATTTTTTCAGAAACACATAACATTTAGGTGCACTTTGTATGTTCCTCCCCATCAGTAGCAAAACTGTTTCTATTACATCAGTTTCCCCTCAATAGAAACGGACCAACACAGGACCACTGATGACCAGATATTATTGTAATTGGTGGTCAATTCTCAGCTCAGCAGTGAGAATGGGATGCAAATGTGATTAGTGTACCAGACACAGGAGTGTTAGCATTTTTATTACCAATGTTAGGTCTCCAACCACCAAAAATCCAGCCAAGAGCAGCTCAGTTACCAGAAACTGACTACTGAAGAAGGGCTAGATAGGCTAACACAAACTAAGTATCAACAGATGGACTGCAGTGTGGGGGGGAGCAATTAGCCTAGAGAGTAAAACCCTTGCCTGTGAATCTGGTGACCACCAAGTTCAAAGTTCAAACCTTCACTTTCTTCCATTATGTCCTTGAGAAAGACACTTAACCCCTAATCACTCCAGAGGGACTGTCCCTCTAACCAATGATTGTAAGTTGCTCTGGATAAGTGTGATGGCCAAATGCCCCTTTCCAAACACAACATAATAGCTTTTCATTCATTCTTCGGCTGCCATAGTTATTATTATGATCATGATATGATAACATTTATGATTACTGATATCCAGTGAGTCACTATTCTAGTCTGTTGTAGTCCCGTCAGGTTGTTGGCGCAATGTGTGACTGATGGTTGGATCTGACTCACCTCTCTGGAAGCTCTCCAGTAGTTGGTAAGATTGAGGTCAGATGACTGGCTCTTACATCATTTCTTTAATCTAGAATGCAATAACACAAAATCTTCTCTAGCCTAGCTCTTTGCCTCAATAACACGAGACTAGTGGCTCTCTTAAAGGGTCATCCTAACCTGATACAGTAAATTAAATGTGTGTGAATCTTTTTGAAGTGAAACTGCATTTTGTGGAGTGATGGAGGACAATCCAAAACCTTTTAGATGAGTTGGAGTGACAAAATCTCCCATATGACTCAATAAAGTCAAATTCTAACACTGATTCAATAACTAGTCGTCCCAGAAGAGCAGAGGTTTTTACTGCATAAAAATGTATTTGCATTATTTCTGAAAAAATATTGGATCAGCAGGCACCTGCAAACGTTCTAACATACCCATATATATTTCACTATTTAGAGTTACTACACAAATTCTGTTTTCATGGCAATATAAATATGAGGTGAAACTGAGCTCCAAGCACCATTCATTTACCAACATGGAAAAGATTACAGAATACATTAATTAAATGAGACAACCTTGATTAATTATCCTATTAAATTATCCTAAATTGAGAATCTTTGTAAAATCCATCCCAGTCCATTCCAAGAGGACTGAGAATCCTGGAGGACCTAGAAAGACTCGGCACTGAGGAGTGGTCTCACATTGCATGCTGTTTATTCTCCAGTCTCATCAAAATGTATTACTGTTATGCTAGCAAATAGAAATTATACTAAATTAAGACTTAATACAGTAATACAGAGAAATATGGGAGCCCCTGATCAAATTAAATGCAATGCATAACTACTGCTTGTTTAATACATTTGCAGATTGGGAGGCATAAAATAAAATTTCTGTCTTTTTCACCTGTGTGCTAACCGAGCGTAGACTGCAAGCTATGACCTAATAAACCATAAGACCTCAAGGGTGGCAATAATTGTGCAGTGTGTAAGTGCGCATAAATGGAAATAAGGCTGAAATCTCTCTCTATCTCTTTCTCAGACCTCGTTAGATCATATCCGTCCTTTTGGCAGTGTGTGCTAAAGAGCTGTGAAATATACAGCAGGTGAGTGTGTTCCCCTGTGCAGCCGGATTTAATTACCCAGCATCACCTACACCCTGCCAAGACGGAACTAATCCAGCACTAACCTAAATCTGCTCAGACACACTGCTGTCCCCATCACTGCCACTCTCCATCACTGCTTTGCTGCCCTACACAGGCTTCCTGTGAGGCCTGGACTAATTTCTCCCGACTGTTTTAATCATAATTCACTGATAATTGTGTAAAAATGCACTTTGTTTCTAAGTAGAAGAGATATTTTTTTTGTGTATGGTCCTATTTTGCAGAACTTTTAATCTATTTTTTTGTTCGACAGACTCAAACTCATGAACAATATGCATTGAATGTAAATGCAATTATTTGTATAACTATATCATTACATTAAAAATGACTTTTAGTAATATTACCTGACCTTTTTACCTGACCTGTATTCTGATTATATACATAGTTTTGGGACAGAACTATTTTCTCATTCAAGATCAGTGCCTGACGTCTACAGAATAATGGGCACAAGATCCAACACCCCAAAATATTTTTGAAAAGCCCTAAGAAAGAAGTGAAATCTGTTGTAGTTGCAATAAGGGACCAACTCCATATTGAAGTCTATGTACTTGAATGCCACACAGAAAACGGTCATGCATTTGCTCCAGGCCCGCAACCGGGGTCGGGTCCCTCAGCTCCTGCTCCAGACCCGTGTCCGGGGTCGGATCCCTCATCTCCTGCTCCAGGCCCGCTACCGGGGACGGGTTTCTCAGCCCATGCTACGGACCCGCGACCAGGGACCATCCTAAATATGATAATGAAATTCCGACACTTTTACGCATGAACATTTATTCATAAGTCATTAGTATCAGGTCAAAACTATCAAAAGTGCTTAATATTTACTCAATACAGACATAAACAAAACTATTGCTACAAGCTGTCAACTGTCTCATGTTTCCACTGGAATAAGTGAATGGGAAGAGCATGGCTTTTCTGAAGTGAAAGCTAAGCTGAAAAAAACTGTCCTGCTGAGATTTGATGTCCACATTCACATTCCCACAAAGCAGCGTGGTTTACCTCTTTTATAGCAACAGAAAACCCAAGAGCTGAAATAAAAATAATAATAAATTGTATATATAAGCTTATGTATTTTTTTTAAATGGCCTGCTTTGAAATAAACATTTAACAAAAGAAAGAAGAGAAAAGGGCATTTTGTATGTTGTCTTAGCTGTTAAGGCATTGAAAACAATGAAGCATTTGTGAATGGGCCCGTTTAATTAAGCTACACTCTTAAAAGATAAAACTGCCAAAAAGTCATCTTTGAGCGATGCCATAAAAGTGTGAAGAACCAACAAATAACTTAATGATTTAATGATATTCCATGATAAACTTGCATTTGAGTGGAAGTTCATTAAATGATGCCCCTTACATTCACACACATTTTTTTGCAAAATAAAATATCACTTTAAAGAACCATTTATAGAAAGTGATTATTTTAGCTCCTTTATAAAGAGTGTAGTCACAAATTCAACACAGAGAAATGCTGTTAATTTGTTATATTTTGTCATGACTTTTAAAAATCAGGTGTGCCAAATCGATGTATGGGTGTAGAAAGTTTCAGGTCCAGACAAATATATTATTAACAGCTTAGAGACAGTTCAGAATTGGTATTATCATATACTAGAGGTTGCGGGTACCAGTATCAGTACTGTATCATCTCAAGCTGCAGGGATAAATCAATGAAAATGTCTAAATACCACCTAGATAAAATCTGAATTCCTTGTAAGCTATATTATACTAAAGATAGGTAGCAAAACTGACTGATTTTCATGAATGTAAAAACCAGACTCAATAAATAGAGGCTGAGTTTTATAGTTAGATCGTGACAAAAACTTAACCTAAAAAGCTATTAAATTACAGTAAAAATGTAAATAAATGTACAGTTTCCCTTGATTAACATCACATTTACACAAAAACATAGTTTGACAGAGAGGAAAGAGATGGAAAGAAAAAGAAATCAAGAGAATTGCATCTCTTTTTCTAATGTTTATGTAACATACCTGGAAGCTGTTTTACAAAACCACGTTTTTGTGCTGTTATTGGTAGGAAGAGATAGTTCATTACATATTTTCATTATAAACTTTCACACAAAAAAACCTGCAATGCTTGTGCTTCAAGTCTCTAAATGTGTAGGAGGTCTGCAAAACACAGCTGTCAGAACAAAACCTTGTATTTTCGTTTTTGTAAAAAAAAAAAACTCAAGCTGCCCTTTACATGTTACAATTTAATGATGATCAAAAATTACATGGAAAAATACATTTTACATAAACGTTCATTTTGTTATCCTTTCTTCTTCAGGTTTTGTTCCAACAGCAATGATATACATAAACAAGCCACTTTATTAAGAAAACCTACCTTGTATCTACACTCACTGTCATTTTATCAGTTCCACTTACCACCAAGGCACACTTAGTAGATTACAGACTAAAGTCAATCCGTTTCTCTACATTTGTGATTTGTTTGGCACTGTTTTGGCTGTTCATCAATATGGGTAAGTGTTAGGTGTTGGTTTGTATCCTAAGACTGCTAGAGGCCCCACTGAGCTACCCTAAAGCAAGCATTATCTCCACACTCACAGCTCCCTGAGTGCTGTGTTCCTGGCTGCCCTCTGGTGAATAGTTTAACTGCAGAGAAATAATTTCATACTGTTCACACTGTGTGCTGTGGTGTGTTCACATATGACAGATGCTCACTTAACTACATGTTCATTGATGGTCCAGGAGACCATAGATAATTGGGCTAAAGAGGCTAACACACGATGTGTAGAAACCGATGGGCTATAGTCCGTAATTAAAAACTACTTGCCTTTGTGGTAAATGGAGCTAGTATATCTTCCAAACAGAGTGGCTAGTCAGTATTCGGTATTCAGCGTTGCTGTGTCATCATAAGGCTAAGAATTCCTCTAAGAGCACAAACATTATGCAGTCTTAGAACACTGGGGTGTCCATGCGTAAAGCTCTGTAATGCTTATGTCAGTCGCCCAGAACCAAATTAAACCAAATCCTAGCGTAAATGGATTTTCAGTGGTGATTCAATGCAGGTTAGTCCAAAGCTGCTCTTAGTCCGTGTCCAGAAACTGGCCTTCAATGTTTGGGTTTTGTTGGACATTTGAGATCCAGGTCCATGTAGCTTTTTGAGCATGTCTGATAATCTCCATCCAGTCTGTCTGTGGTCTGGTGCAATGTCCACTTAAAATCTCATGTTTTCCTCTGGCTGAGACTGAATATGCTAAGAATCATGTGGGTGAGAGTGAGTTCCTGGTGCAAAGAGTAGAGTGCAAACAGGTCAACCTGTCTGAGACCCACAGTCACAAATACACACGCCTCAGGTCCCCCGGGGAAGTGATGGTGTTACACTGTGGACACAGCTTCTTTGCTCCCTGTCAAATGATATCAGTTACAATAAAGCATTACAATGGGTCCAAACAACTTTATTTTTAGAACTCAAAATTATCCTTTCCACATGAAACACTGCACATCACAGCAGTCTCGTTTAAAAAATGGAAAACGTTTTGAATCTGATTTTTTGTCAAACTATTCATTTAAAGGGGGATTAAAGCTATACTTTCAGCAAGCTATATTGGACAACGTTTGGGTAAGACCAGTGTATAAATCAACAAGCAACAAACTAACAAAAGAAAATTGGTTTCAGTGCCTCCTGAAAGTCTTCACTTTAACAAGAATCTAAGAGCTTTAAGTACAAGAAAAAGCAAGAAGCTACAATTACAGAGGAGAATGACTGCATATTTGATATATGTGATATATACACTCATTAGTTGGAACAGTGGCAGTTCCTGATCTCACAAGATGATACATGGAGATGATACTTGGCTGTAAAATCACATAATTAAAAGACTAATTTACTTATAACACTTCAGATTTAAGCATTTTAAAGGATCATTCTGATTTACAGTGTATGTATTTTACAGCAAATTATCAGAACTAATAACATCTATGTGTTTATGATACAATGATACTGTTAGTGCATCTCACCAGTGTGCGGAGCCAGCACTCCTCACAGTGCACATGCCAGCACTGGATGGATGTCAGAGGTATCGTATAGGAGTCCTATGAACACCAAAGGCATTTTGAATCACTTTAAATTAACATGCAATTTCATTGTATAAGCATTATCAGCAATGATCACAATTGCTGCATTAGTTTGACACTTGACGTGGAAACAATGAACTTAATTAGCTGTATGATGATTACGGAACTCAGGTTACCCAATTAATTGACTCAAAATGGTAAGATAAAATCAACATTTATAAACCAGATGGATATCAGTGCAGCTGACTAGTCTGAGTGACATACAGTGCCTGACAAAAGCAGTCCTTCAAGCTCATGGAAGTCATAGATGTTATTCTTTTTTCCAAGGACCCATGACTTTATGTTCTGATGTTATTGTAGCTTGTATCTTTGTATATTCTAAATAACGTATATGTATAATTTCTATTATCCATGGCAGACCACAACTGCTCAAATAGAGCACAGAAAGCAGGCCTACCATGCAGATGAGGCATTTGATTCGGTCTCCTCGAGTCAGCTGCTTCTCTAAATCACGGATCCGTGTCTTTAAAGCTTCCAGTGTGTTGAGTGAGTCATTAGACATCCTTAAACATATTCACACACACATGTACACACACATTCCCTCATTAAAGATCAGGAGTTTGAACATAAGTCAGGTATTTGAGTGCTTTATGGGGTTTTTTCTGCTCAAGAACACTCAAACAATGTCGTGTTTAGCTGAGTAATAAACTGAAGTGTGCAAGATAAGAAGAAACACTGAACTGTTTGTCACAGAGTTACAATTCAGTTATCTTCTAATTTACTGAATTACGTGAGTATCCAAATTAAATGCTAAATCAACTGGATCAGTGGTTCTCAACCTTTTTTGAACCAACGCCCCCTGACCTCAGCCTCTTAACGCCCCCCACCCCATACACAAAGAAATAGGCTATTATCATAATTGACAGATGAAGCTTACGAAAATATATGGCCTTATAATAATAGTGAGGATGATGATAATCATGGTTATATAAGTGTTGCCTTTGAGTAGCCTTCTGAAGACTATGTTTAAAGAAAGTTGATCAGCTGTGTGCTGAGATGCTGGCAAGCCAGGTTTGTGGAGCATGATCAATTTCATTACAATAGCCTAGCCTACTTCATATGTGTATGCAATCTATACTTGTCAGGTTAGTTGTTGAGCAACGAGGGGAAAAATGTTTTACGTGGTGTGATGCTGCAGGTCGCGGGTGTGTGTGTGAGACAGAGAGAGAGAGAGAGAGAGAGAGAGTGCCCGTGATGCTGCAGGTCGCCGGTGTGAGAGAGAGAGTGTGTGTGTGTGTCCGTGATGCTGCGGGTCACGGGTGTGAGAGTGTGTGTAAGTGATGCTGCTTGTTTGAGTTTGGGCATGTGCCGGTCTGAAGCGTGATTTAAGCAGTTCAATACAATCGGGGAACACCATATTTGGACATTTGAAATTGAGGCGTTCTGGAGGAGACCCTGAGCGCAGGCAAATTTCTTGGCTGAAACGAGCGAAAACAGCGTTTATTTTGGACTTTCTTTAGGATTTGAGAGATGCAACTCGACTTAAATAGCCATTAAAGTACATTTCCACAGTTATTTTCTTGATGAAACGCCCGTATCTGAGTAAACAGGACGCCGACTTCCGGGTCACGTTTGTTTACAGACGTTGCTATGGAAATGACATAGCGACAGGGAAAGTACTCAGAGCACCAGACGCTGGTCCGCCTATTTACTTCTAATCATTTCATGAATATATTATTATATCTTATTTCGTGTCCAAATGAATAAAGTCTCTTTATTGTATATGCTCCAAATGTCTAATTAATAAAACTGACGCCCCCATTTGAGTCTGAACGGGGCGTCTCATTCTCAACGCCCCCCGATGGGTTTCTAACGCCCCCAGGGGGGCGGTACCGCCCCCGTTGAGAAACGCTGAACTAGAAGGAGAAAATGTTTTAAGCATTATTTCATATGCGATTGCAAGGAAGTTTACAATAAAAGCGAATTGTACAGCAACACGACTCAAGGCAACAGTTCAATTTTTTAAAGATTAGTATATCTTGGATATGAGATATTTTTATATCTGAATGACTTCAGATAAATGTCTACATGTTCTTTCCAAATGTAATATAATACACTGAATATAGCAAACAAACAAGCTAATCAGTACATCTTTTTCATGAGGACACATTTACGCATGATGTTTGTTTTACGTATTAATCTAATCAAAAGAAACAAAGTAAAAGTAGTGATCAGGCAATCGTGTGACCTAAATAACATCAAGAAACCCTTAAAGTCTCATGTCTGAGGTGGATAGGCATCGAATGAATTAAAGTAGCAAGCTAAGGCTAGCGGCCAGCAACAGACCTCCATTTTTCTTCGGCTCTCCAGGCGCACTCGAGTGCTTCCACTTTCCTGCCATTAAATAGTGAGGGAATATTGCCACCACCACCATCTAGCATTTAATCACCTCAAAGGAAGGAACCATGACAGCTGGGCAAGTTAAGTGATCCATCACACACTTCTCACGTAATAGCAGCCATGTGGAAGGATAATAAATGGTTTAGGAGATTTTTCTCCGCCTGTCAGGTGTACATATTCTGAGAACTGGTTCATATGAATATGAAAACACATGGGTTCTGTGTGGTGGGCTATTTCAAATTATTTGTTTGCAAAAGCTTAGTCCACATCCTAAATCAATCATTAATTTCTCAACCTCACACTGAATTATCTGCTTAGTTTTTTCAGACCATTTATTGAATAGGATACACCAAATCATGTGAAAATTTAATCAGGTTTTGTGTATATGGTAAATGCATAGGAGGTTTGAAAGGCATGTAGTACAAAACATCTATATAAATCCAAAATAGACATAGAAGGGATAGGAAATGTTACATTAAGTGCAGTGACAGTATACCTGATCCCAGTTGTATTTCATAAGACTGATAAAAATTTAAACACTGCTGTGTTAAGTGAATGAGATTGAGTGAATTAAATGCATATTGTGGCATCTTATAAATAGTCTATATTTCATATCATGCAGAAGGCAATTTGTTAAATGTCACTTTAGTCAACAAGAGTGAAAAAGTAGACAGTCATCTGATTAATGGCACTGCGAAATGTGTCTCTCTCTCACACACACACACACACACACTCACACATTAAGATTGTAGTATATTGTACCGCTGTACGTTTCAATGCTTCAATGAGATTTTTTCCTAAGGAATTACTGTATGCCAGTGTTTATGATGTGTTTTTATTATTTTTTCTTAATTTTGTCATTTTAAAGTCTACTTTAACCTCTTTGCCAACAGCACCATTAATTATCAAAACGATTGTGTAATTAACTTTTAAAATATGTTTTAAGCCTGAATTTTTTGTAATTTTTTGTAATTTGAGACTGTAAGAATTTGTCCCACATTGTCATGGCAAATTCATGAAACCTGAGAGGTGTGAAGTGTTAGTGTGTGTGTGTGAATGTGAACATATTTGTGTTGTGAGTGTGGGTGTGTGTGTTTGTGAATGAGAATGCATATATGTGTGTGTAATTGTGTGAATCTGTATGAATTTAAACATGTATATGTGTGTATGAGAATGTGTATGTGTGTGTGCTATTGTGTGTGTTTGTGTGCGTGTGTGTGTGTGTGTGTGTGCATGCAATAAGTGAACACTAGTCTACTTACATCTCTATCTCGCAGCTTCTGCATGTAGGGGAGGTGTTGGTGCCGCCATCATATTTATTGTGATCTTCATTGCTTGTGGATGGAGTTTCTACACACACAGATGCCACTCTTTAAAAAAGTCTACTCTACTGATAAACATCTTTGGCATACACTACATTATTGGTTGATCCATACTGGCATATAAGAGTCGATGCCAATACCAATATTTAGCAGTCAGTTTGACCAATGTCTAGAGCAATGCTGCCATCGGATTGCTTTGGACTGTTCTTAAACTCTTTATAGACATTAGGCTATATTTACACATTTATTGAAAATGTGCTTTTAAGAAGCTACATTGCTGTGACTGAACTTTTAACAAAAAAAATAGAAGACTGCAAGGCTGACAGTGACATTTGTACTCCAGCTACTGACTAAGCTGGCAGCAGGACTAGGGGCTGCTATGTTTCCAACAAAACAGGACCTACAAAAGTAACTTTTTGTTAATTATGACTCAATTCAGAAAAAATATTTGCCTCCTTAGAATAAATTTATGTTAAATTATGTTAAAAGTATTTAAGATGTCTTCAAAAAACAAAAGATACAACAGTAAAGTTTTGTTCATTATGATTCAAATCCTTGCTTCTTTTTTTTTTACCTTATGTTGCATGTAAATTGATTTTTAACCCCCAAAAATCTAACGTTATGTGGACAGTATTTTTTAAATAATAAATGCATATTACTCGAATAAACACTGACATATCATTCAAAAGGTGGTTACAGTACTTTTTACTCAAAGTTGATCCATTTTCTTACCGGCAGTTCGCCACTTGGTATGTTCTGGTGACAACCTGCTGGCTGCATCGGCCCTGAGAAACACAACAAGAAGCAGAGAAATGAACAGAGATGGGGCAGCAGCTCTAAAAGAGCCTCTGATTCAAGTGAGGTTAATTGAATTGAAAATGACTCATACTTCACTCCAGCCTCACTATTCTCAGCTTCCCGTGAGCTTTGGATTACGTCTGTCTCTGAATATCTGAAAACACAAATTGAGGGAAAACAGCCAAAACATTTAGTTTAACTCCCAATCACTGAGGCCAGAGGCAGACTGGCAATCTGTGCTTTCTTGAAATGTCCAGAATGGCCGTCCAGAGCACGTCTGTCGGAGCGAGTTGCGCATAACACCCCTCAGATGCAGCCAAGATGCGCATACCAACACCCAAAACCCCCCCCCCCCCCCCCAACAGACACACACACACACACACACACACAAATCCCATCTCTCATACATGAATGTATGTCATGTAAAAATGTAAAAATTCAATACCTTGATCTACATTGTTTCACTAAACACTGTAAGAAACCACATAAGCAGGTGTGTGAGTGTGTGAGGACATAGGCATGCAGAACAGGGATGTGATATAATTCAGCCTGAGTTGCTGTCGTGAGATTTCTTGAAGGATACTGTGCTTTGCCATAGTTGAGTGTATCGTCTCCGTCCACATCCAGATCTGCGTCGCTATCCTGATTCTCTTTCATCGTGCTGCTGACCAAGCCTGAGAGAAAGCACCATTTAAACCCACACTCACTTTCATTCAGTACAAAAAAGTGAACACCATGGCCCATAAGCGCGGGTTTATTAAGTGTGTACTTTATTAAGTGAATTATTATGTATCGACTATGAATTATTATGTATCAACTATGAATTATAATGTATTGACTATGAATTATATCATAAGTGCTCTGAATAATTTATTATGTATGAATTATTCAATGTTTATGATGAATTCTTTAGGAACAGCTTAGACAGATTCTATTATGCACTATTCAGTTTAAACTATGAATTTTATTATGCATAATTCAGTATCCACTACTATTAATGAAATAACTACAATACATTCTCTGTACCTACCAATACTCATAATCTACAAATTAGGCAATAGACTATGGATTATTAAGAATTTATAATGAGTTAATTAATTATTATTATTATAATATTAAGTTAATTATGAATGTGGACCAGGTATGGCACTATGAGTGTGTGTGTGTGTGTGTGTGTGTGTGTGTGTGTGTGTGTGTGTGTGTGTGTGTATACCTCCAACCTCT
>JBBKCR010005344.1:0-12966 GCA_037577295.1 Ladigesia roloffi | reverse complement strand
ACACACACACACACACACACACACACACACACACACACACACACACACACACACACACACACACACACACATAAATTCTAACCCTCCATGCATGGGTGCCCACATCCTCACAAACAAACAAACCTGTTAAATGTAGAAGCTCTATGTCTCACCAAGGGCAAGGTCATCTTTAGACTTGACTGCCCTGATTGTGGATGCCATATAGCACAGCTTGCCCCATTCACCTAAAGCTGTAAGCAAGAATTCCTGAAACCAAAGATGCTGATGGACTCAGTTAAACGAAAGTTGTTACAGTATTAAAACAGCCTGCCAGTTCCAGTCAATTTAACCTGCAGCTGAATGAATCCCAGTTGTAGCTCATGTGTGTGTTTTCTTTCGGAGGCCTGCTGTATACAGCCTAGACACACTATGAAACAGAATGTACTTAAAATGTGCTGAACTTTCCCTTAATGTACCCCTGAAAATATGCCAAACACATTAATTTGAATTAAGTGGCCCTTAATTTGTAAACTGTTCCCTTAATTTTACCTTAAAAGTGGATTTAAGGTGTAAGAGTGAAACCCCTTAATCCTAAACATATCGCATTTTCTTCAGGAGGCTCAGTTATTTAAGGGGCAAATTTTTAAAATAAGGGAAAAATTCAGTAGTTTTACCCCTTAATCAGACATAATCTGTGCACTTTTCCACTTCATTTTCCTTACTTTCCTGGAAATTAAGGTAAAAATTAAGGTTATATTAAGGGGTAAAATTAAGGGGTTTGGTTTCGTAGTCACAATACTGCATAAAATTTGAATCTAGGAAAAGATCCCAGTTAGATTGCATTCAAAGTTGGTGCAACGTACACTTTTAATCAGACATTAGAATTTAAACTTAATCTAAACAAAAAGCAAGAGAACACAATGTCCAAAAAAAACTCTGCATTATTAATGATGGCACCTTAATAAAACTGGAATAGCCTCATAATCAGTTAAAATAGTAGTGAATTTTTTTATTCAACTTTAAATGCCTCAGTTTTAGATATACATAAGATAAAAAATAAAAAATTGGTTAAGGTTATTCAATTAATGAGGAAAATAATACTGTGGCAAATGCAGGCCAAAATCTCAGCTGGCAGACAAATTGGTGTAGCATCCCGTAGTGGCCACTAGGTGCCATTTTTCGTTAAGTTTGTTTTATGGTTTTTGGTTGGACTTTTATTAAGACATTCTGAGCACTGCCGGGCATGAGAGACATTCAGAGAAATTTGATTTGTATTTGAATTGGTTTAGAGTTTTTGAGTTACATGTATTAAAATTGTCTTGTGTTGGACCAGACTTATTGGTACACTGTCATGCCTTTTGTGTTTCTCCATTCTCTTTTTGTTAATCATTCCAAGCTTTAGTCTGGCCCTTGTGCCTATTGTATCGTTTTGTGAAATTAAATCTATGGAAGTCTGCCAATGTGCCTACTTTCAGTGTGTGGGAGATAACCTGGAGGACTATGACAAATGGGTAAGTGTGGGCTTACATGAATAGACACACTCATGAAAAAATAGAATTTTACAACCTGCAAATTATACCACCATGTATATGTTGGAAATGAGTTCCAGGTTATCATTGGCCCCCAAGAACTACAGCAATTATTGATAATAATGAAGCTGTGAAAGCATGGGATGTAACATATTGTGGCAAGCATAAGTGCACTCGTTTGTTGGGCTGTGGCTGCTCCTTGGCACTCTCTCGCAAGCTTGTGCACCACCCTTAGTCAGCTTTGTGGTCTGCCCTTGTAAGCCGGCAGTGGCAGGCCCTCGATCTCTGGCTCAAGGGGCTCCGAACACCAAGCCGGGGATACGTAACTCAGGACTAAACATCAGCACCGCCGGTGTGCTCTACATGCTCTCCTGGACTGCTGTCCACTACGACTACAGGATATAGGGCAAGTGTTTGTCCCAGTCACGTTGGTGCTCCATACGCAAAATTGCCATCTGAGTCAGCAATGTGCAGTTAAACTGCTCCACCAGCCTGTCGTGCCACCGTGTTTGTGCTCTGATCTGCTACTGCATATGCTTTGGGTCACTTTATATTCCGTCGCAAACTACATGTAAATGTTCCCAAGCTCAGTTTGCAGAAATTCACCTAAAATGTCCATGCCTACCTGCTCCATTAGAGCCTCCACAATGTAGGGATGCATTGGTGCACCAGACTGTGCAGGCATCACAACAGTGAACAAACAACTCAATCTCTCCCTGGCATCCCGGACTGTTAAAATGGCTGCAGTGCCATATTAACGTCTTGGCCAACCCAAAATGTCTGTACCCTACTGCACCATGTCCTCCCGCAGCATACGAGGCACCAACAGCTGGAAAAGCAGTTGATGCATACTTTTAATACCGTTCAGGAATTGGTTTTGATATTTAGGGATGTATATTTGGGTTTGAGGTGAACTTTAAAAAGAGCTCAAACATGACCATACTTCCAACAGCATTTTACAGATAAATGGATTAATTTATAGATACATTCCAATCCACCATTAGTATTCCAAACAAAACCTAAAAAAAAAAATACATGAATATCCCAATAGATGTAATCCAGTTTAGTAATTAAACAATTTTAATTCCTTTGTGTGTTTTGATCATTGATACCCTGTCTTCTTTGTTTCTCACAGTCCGTGGCTCGCACATGGCCATCAGCATTGATTTATGGCCTTTCTTAGCCATGGCTGGAAATTGAAATAAGAAAATAGTACCTGGTATACTATGGCAAGGTTTTGGTGTGACACATGGGGTTCAGGCAAAAAGGGTTGTACTTCACTGAGTGTTTTGAGACCAATAATGACAGTAACATCTTCACACAATACAGAGTTGTACATTTCTGCCTAATGTGCCCCAGTCAATCTTAATTCAGTATAAAGGTTAAGTAAAAGAAAAGAGGGAAAAAGAAAATGTCTTTTGTTGGCTGGAAATCGCTGGAATGTCTCTTGACTCTCTTTACTTGAAGGTAGCCGAATCTTCCATTTGTGTGTCTGAGGAATGTAAGCAAAAGGGGTGCAACTTGGTGTGTGTGAGGGTGATCGCTGGCTCACGCTGATAAGAGGGGTCTTAGACCAAGGCTTCATTTTCTTTCTAAATGACCATAAAGTGTGTAATCTGCCTTTACAAACTTCAAACTTCCTGGTTCGAACATGAGGGGTTTGTTCTGCCTGAAATTGTCCTCTTAGCCAAAGTGTGGTCAGTTCATGATTCTTGTGATCATTTCTTTTGGCTTGGATATCTGATCCTACACATGCCTCCTAATCACAGTATGAATCATCATGATCCTCATTTGCAGTTTTAGGCCATAACTAAAAGGCCAGCTTGGTTATGCCCTTTTTTGATAGATGAATTAAATAAATAAAAATTCAGCTACATCTTCTCAAATTCTTTCCCCATTCCTGGGAGAAGCATGTCAGAATTTAGATTTGGTATATCAAAATATGTTTAAAAAAAAGAGAAAAAAAACAATGGCAGGGAAAATAGTGTTTGAATTTGGCTGTAACATTTGTTTTGAAATCTAGTGATGGAGAGTTGACTCCTAAAATGTCAGTGCTTTGAGGTTGACTCTCGACCAATGACTGTGGTTCAAAATGCTTTGAGTCATTAGATTTTATCTCATAGCACAATTTAGATTCAGGCATGATGCAGGAAAGAGCTTTGAGAGTAACTGTAGTTTGTTTATTTACAAGCTGCAGATAACTGTTTCTAGCTTGCTAAGGAAAAACAGCCATCTCCAGTCTATAACTTGTATTTGTCTTGATATGAATACATTAGGACAGTTTTAAAAAAAGCTGTGTAGACATGGGCTACAGCTTTACTGTGAAAATACATGCATGTTTCTCTAGCCTACATGGCCACTGTTAAGAGAGAGGAGAGTATTGAGGTGTGTTTGTGTAATCAGTGTTTTGCTGGAGGGAAGAGTGACTGAGAATTATCTGATAGATGAGAAATCTCTGCTCCTGTAATGGGGAGGCAAACTTGGACATGAGCATGCTCTGGCTCTCTCTGAGCTAGGGCAGGTGGATTTGATGGATTGCTGTCTGTAGGGGGGTCACTTATCTGCAGAGATGTGGCCTGAACATGTGTGTTATCTCATTTGAGCTGTGACCATGGGAACAGTCCTTCCTGATGGCTCTGCACTACTGAGAGGAGGAAGTAAAAAAAAGGTTTTGCTTTCTCTCACCTCTTTTTAGATGACTGTGACCATGGGCAGTAAGAGTTTATCATGCTGGTCTCCGCTACTTGTGTTCCCTCTATTAGATTGTATTGTCCAAAGGGGCAGCCTCCAGTCATAAGTGACATCTCGTTCTCTGCTGTACACGTTCACACACACACTCTACACTGCTGGTAGGTGAGGTGTGTGGAGTGAGTAAATGAAAACAGATGGAAAAATGGCACCAGAGGTTTTTATGGATTTTTCCTCTTGTTCTGTGGCTCTGTGGGGGAAAAAAGTCAGCACTGAATTGATTAGTCTTCAAGGTGCGCACACACACTAGAGCACACACCTCTGCCTGCTTTGAGTCTAAACACACACACACATATATAAATGCACAGAGCCCTCAGGGATCACTCTTAGAAGTGTTTGACTCATACACTCAGGTTGCACAACACTGACAAGAATTCTGGCACAATTTCATCACTGGCTCCGTTCTATCAGCTCGAATCCACACACTATACGAAAATCATTGTGCTGTCAGACACAATAAGAAATCCCTGTTGTCAGGTCCACCGCTCTGCCGATGGTGAGGGGAGCAGATGATGGATGCTGAGCACCATCCCCAAACCCATCTGAAGAGGTAGTTGTAACATAGTCTGTTTTGACAAGCTCCAGCCGTCAGAGGCTGCTGGTCACTGTGGCTTCATGGGAAGAAGCTGGCTATATAGCTGATTTCTGCTGTGCCATGGCCAGAGCAAAGAAGTGCTGCTGGTTGGGGAGGTTGATTAAAATCTAATAGGGTGCTTCTTACTCAGTGGAGCCATGAAGCTCACTCATGCATAAGGACCTCAGACCTCTGTCTTCCAGCTCCCCTCTTCATCTCTGTAACTACTCTCCTGTTCTTCTGCTGTCCTTCCTAAAACCATTTATGTCCAAGATCCAGTCAGAAACACCTCCTGATTTGCCTTCAAAACACAATAATTTTATAAAACCTTCAACAGAAAAACTTGATTCTGCTGCCCTCTTAGCAGGTATTTCAATGGTTGACAGTGTGGAAAAACAAAGGTGGTACATTTCAGTGACATGCATACGATTTTGGCAATAATAACAGTGTGCAAAATGGAATCACATATCCTACATGTACTTAATCAACCAAGTCATTTTTGTTGAGAAAATGTTGCTTCTTCAGTTTATGAATAAATTGCTTCCATAAAAATACATCATCAGAACATTTCTTAACCTGCTGACAACACATTCAGCTCTTTAATATGATGGCACACACTTATCAACATGGTTTGTGCAGCAATTTGATTTACTGTGAATTATTAAAACAGAACTTCACCTCTACATTCTGCCATTTTACAAAGCAGTTATAGGAAAGACTGTATTTAGATTAAATTCCTTTGGATTTTTGATTCTACGTCACTGATAAGCAGTCTTACTAATTTAAAATCCTAATCTTAGGTTTGTGAAAACAGATCTTATTAACTAACAAGGCTTGGTTAGATGATTTTTAATAGGTCACAATACATTATACAGTGTCTTAATCCATTTAGACAAGTATAAACCACCTCCGTGAATAACTGGATGGAGTTTGAATACATCTTGGGGATGTACAGACCCTTTTCAAAACATTAGAATTTATTAACATTATTCCATTCAAAATATTGAACTTTCATAGATTATAGATTCAGGGCTTTAGAATACTATGAAGACATCTGCTCAAATTTTACAGGGATTATCAAACTGGAAAGATTGCAAAAATAGAGAAGATTCAAGAATCTGGCAGAGATCCAGAAAGAGGGAAGTAGGCAGGAGTCCTCCCTCACTCCACTCTTTCTGGATCTCTGCCAGATGCTTTAATCGTCCCTGTTTAATAAGAAGTCCACAGTCATATCTTATGCTGGTGCATTTTCTCCTACTTCATCAGACTTTCCATTGATATTCCTGGACACAGCAATCTATGAACAGCCAGCCTCCTTAGCTATGAACTATTGTGGCTTACACATCCTATGCAGGGTATCACTGATGCTCTTCTGGCTAGTTGTCAAGTCTGCAGTCTTCCCCATATTGAACATAACTGAGACAATTGATCAAAAAGTGAAGCAAATTATACCTGGGAGATGCAATTAGACCTGTGCAGATGCTTTGAGTTTAGTAGATGAGTTGTGTATGACACTCAATTTAAAATATCCATTCCGGGTCTGTATTGGTCAAGAACCAGGAAACGGGCAGGGAAAATCATCACATACCCCTCACAACCTGGAGACAGACTTTTTGACCTGCTGCTCTGTTGCAGACGGTACAGAAGCCTGCAGACAAAGACCACCCAACACAGGAACAGTTCATTTCCCTTCGCCATCTCCCTCCCACTGCTTCACACTTCAGGACTGCATCTGCATATAATGTACACTGTATTACATTAATACTGTAATTCTGTATTTTTCTGTAAATAAGGTTTAGAAAGTATATAAGAGTGCAACCACAAGTTGCACAAATACATAAAAATACACTCCGATACACAACCGCTTGCAATGGAGGTTACAGAAGTGTCTGCAGGACAAAGCGTGTCCTCCAAGGTTCTCCAAGGTATGGGAGCACTTTGCTTTAAACACCACTAAGAAGACGGTGACCTGCACACACTGCAAGACTGAGCTTTCATGGCATGACAGTACAACAGTCATGCATGAACTCTTAAAAAGAAAACATATCGGTGTTATAGATGGTGAAACATCAGCAGGGTATATAAAAACTATCTCTTCTTCGTGTAAAAGTTGTATAGTTTAAGTGCTTTTGTTTAAACTGTTTGCTAACTTCAGGACAGTCACGCTAGATCTGTTCATTTGCAATCATCTCATGAGCAATAGTGATTAGTTAAATGGCGCTACTTTAGATTAGCTTAAATTGCACGATGCGAGTAACAGTAGAATATTACATTTAGTGATTGTTGTGGTTTTCTATTTGTCGCGGCGGGTCTGTCCACGAACACACGAGGAAACTCTTTCGAGTGATATAGCTCCATTATTCACCAAGCAGGGAATTTCACTGAGCTTGTTTGCCACTAGCAGTCACTCGAACACAAAAACAGAAACAAAAAGCAGACAGGGATGAGGTCCGTTTCTCTCTACCCTCACATTCCCAGTTCCGAGTTCTTTCAGACGAACCCAGCGTTTCTTGTGTCACGGGGTCTGTTCGATGCCGCTCGAAAATTCGCAGCTAGAACAAAATAAAGAGGCATGATTATTTCTGAGTGTGAAATCTAGAATCTCCCAACTCAAAAACTCCTACTTCCCAGCTGCCATCAGACTCCTAAAAAGCTGACCTACCTCAACTGTAATTTTGCACATTAGGAAACTTTGCACATTAAGCTCATTTTGCACACTATGCTCTTTACACATCCATCTAATTTATACTGATTTTTTCTGCTCATTTGCAAATTACTTTCAGTATAAATGCACAATTTATATTTATCTACTAATCTGCTCATCACACTTAAGTCTTGACTTGGTTTTATTTTTGTTCTATTTTATTAAATAGAGCTCTGTTAAACGTGTAGAATTCTGGTGTAGTGATCAAACGGGATTATAATCTTATTACAAGTATTGTACTATAAAGGCAGCTGGTGTAGCAACTGTAGTGGGTAACAATGCAACTTTCAATGGGGCTCAATTTTTTCCTGGACAAAACTACACTAGTATGTCCCATGCAAGAGTATTTTTCAACTGCATAAATATACTGTTTTACTAAGGCACCATTTAAGGCAAAAAAAAATATATATTTTTTTTTTATTTATTTATTTATTTTTTTTAAATTTATTTATTTATTTTATATATATATAGGCCAATATACAATCAATTAGAAACGAGAAAGAAAAGATGGTAGAGCTCTGATGATGAGAGGTAAATGAGAATTTTGGTGGATTCTCTAAAGTCCAAATCATATATTTCTGACTTAATGTTCAGAGAATGAGGAAAAAGTGAGAGTGAGTGAGAGTGCGAGGAAGACCGAGCACATGCGAGAGTGAGAGCTTTATTACTTTGATGTTGGCTGAGAGTCTGAGATAAATCTGTGGTACAGATGAGTATCTGGCCTTGATCTTGGCCGCTGTAATGGACAGCGGCAGTGTCTATTTCTGGCAGTGATATTTCCTCTATTAACCCTCAGATACATATGCTATTCCTACAAGCACACATATACAAAAATGTCTTGGGCCAGGCCTATGAAAGCCAAGTTGTGGTAGAGGCAGGTACTGGCTGAAATAATAAATGACTGCCAATGTAAACTCATCTTAGCTCAACTTGCCTCACTCTGCTGCACCACAACTGGCCTGAGGATCTGATGAAAGAGTTGCGATAGCAGTGCAATACTAAAGGACGAAATGAAGATCTGTGGCAAAAAAACATATGCAGCTTGTGAGGAGCTGGACTCTGGCAGGTCTCTGAGGATACAGATGACTTCTGTTCTAAGTTCCATCGTTCAGTGTCAGTGCTAATGTGGTTTTAAGCACACACGCTTTCTGGGAAGCCGCAGGGGAACGCTTGCAGCAAGGTGCCAGGACTCCCGCTGCTCACGGTTAATCGGCTGCAAATTCCTGTCAGACAGCAAGAGCTCTAATTGCTCCTGACTAATCACCTGTGCTCTGGTGTCACACCATCCAGCAGTCATACATACCCTGCTCTCAGCTTCACACACCACCTGCCGTCAATCATTGCCCATGACCACACCAGAGAATGTGAGTATGGCAGTCCACATGAAAATAGAATGTAATTTGCCTACATTTTAAATTTCCCAACACTAATGTACTTTGACAGATTCCAAAAAGATTTATGTGTAAACAGTCATTAAGCCCATCTGACCTAAACTACCTTATATCGACAATCATCATCATTATCAGGTGGAGGTAGCTCGGTGAGTAGGATACTTGCCCCTGGACAATGAGGACCATCTTGGGTTCGAATCCTACCTCCAGAACCACCACTGGGTCCCTGAGCAAGACCCTTAACTCCAAGTTGCTTCAGGGAGGCTGTTCCCTGTAGTTAGGAATGGAAGTCGCTTTGGATAATGGTGTCTGCTAAATGCTATAAATGAAAATTATCCATTTTTTGTTACACCAGAAATACAATTATGTTACAGGTGCATTTTGTAGAGTTATAGTTTTAACTGTGGTATTGTACAACGCATCACGGAGCTTCTACGCTGTCACTGAAAATTGAAAAAAAAAAAAACAAACACAACCCAAGACATTGAATGGAGTATTAAACTTTATTAAGGCTTGTGTTCTCCTCAGCCTCCCTAGTCAATAGACACACTAAAAAGGCTCCTTCTGAGGTTCTCTGTGATATGGAGCTCTGTATTATTTGCTGCTGATGTTCAGTGCAGAGTAATCATGTCATGTCTTCTTGAAGTCGACAACCATCTGTTACCTTTTGCTCACATTCAGAGACATGTTGTTGACTTTGCACGTGTCCTTCAGCCATTGCACCTCCTCTCTGTATGATTACTTCATCATTCTCACTGATTAACCAAAATGGTCTTATCATTAAACTTGATCATGCATTGCTGCAAAGTTGTGGGCCATCAGTGTGAAAAACTAGCACATGCTACCTCCAAGTCACATAATGCACCACTGCATGTTTTCAAACTTCCACTAATGCAGCATCATTATACAGCTGAACATGTTGGAGAGCACTGCCGGCTGTGTTAAGTCAGTGGAAAGATGTCTGTACTATGAATGGCGATGAAACTCTGGAATGAGGGTCTCTCATTCTCCCTGCATGGACCCTATTCCAATATTTAGTTCCAGCTACAGTTCTGTTGCATAGGAACAGTTGTTTATATCCCTAATTGCATACTTCACCTGAATGAAGGCGCCTTTTTGGGTCCGCCCTTTGTTTAATGTTTTGCTGATAGGCCCACAACAGTTTAGCTGTGGGTCTCAGTGTCCCTCACCACCCAGATGTCATCTACCCAGTTAAGGCCCAGCTGGAGTCCTTTCTCTTGAGCCTGAGCCACTATTTTTAGCAGCTTTGGGGAAGTTCTTTACAGCCTGGTGGTAAGAACACAAGGATCAACTCAGGACTTGCAGCAATGTCATTTTCACTAAGTATTGTTTCCTGGTACGCCAAAAAGCAATCTAAAGTTACTAATGCATTGATGAGCATGTGATGTATTTGTTCATTTTGTTTGCTATACAGAGAGGATGCTGATGTGATTATGCACAAGCAGCACTTTAATATAACGGAAGCTCTACAAGTGGCAAGGGAAGGAGGCAGGGAAAGAATAAAATAGTTTTAATCATGATGAACACTGCATTGAGAATGCTTGTGCTAAAGAACATACCAGCCTGAAAAAAACAAGCACCTCAGCAGATCTTTAGATATTATAAATAGTTTATCTCCTGTCCTTGTGAGTTGCCTCCCCATAGATTCTGTTTCTGATTTGTGGCTAAGGAGGCCTTGGAGTATCGCAGAGAAAAGCCTAGCATGCTCTGATTGAGGAGTAAGCAGAGACTCAGCACTCCATGAGCTCTATTTGCAGAAGGTCTCTGGAGCTCTTTATTAGGCTCCTGCACCATTAAAGAGCCCTGCAACAAATTCCTCCCTTTGGGACAAGGAAAACAATGCAGCATACTAAGAAGTTGGCAGCACCTACTTTTGAAATAACAATGAAAGAGTCTGTACTTTTCACTCTGGCTAAGCCTGGGACTTTAAAGACCATGGTCAGACTATTTCTATCCTGGCTTTTCTCCTCATTTCTGCTACAGAACACCACATAATCCCTGCTCAACCTATTCAATACATAGTCCATTAGCCTTCTATTCACTCACACCGGGTATCTTACACCTTCTTAAGAAGTGCTACATCACTCTATCTGAGGCCTGTTGTCCTGGTTGTCCTTGTTACTATTTGGACCCTTGACGTGTAGGCATCCGCTTTGGTCACCTCGCTGCCCTCTCACTTTGAACACATCCACCCCGCATGGCTGCACCGCGAAATCCTGCTTAACATTCTGAAACCATTTGGCCACGGGACACATTAATTCACTGGCCTTTTCTTTAATAAGGGATGATTAGTTTCCCAATGACTTTATAATCTCTAGTCTGGTGCTGGCGGGCCCTGCTAATACAGCCCCTGCTCTGGCTCCCATCCGCAAGCTTCGCAATATGCCACCAAAGACGTCTGAAGGCCAAGCACCCCCCCATGTTCCCCCTCTGTATCTATTCGTGTGGTATCATCAGTGCTTGCCGTGCACCAATGATGTGCTTTAGGCCACCGGGATAACATGGAAATGATGAAAGCAATAACGAGATTAAAATGAGCAGACCGCGGTGTCATTGCAGCTTCTGCCTAGAGGTACAACACGGCACAAGCTGGCAGAGTAGGAAAAATACAGGACACATTAAGTGGTATTCCTTTTTAAGCATTATTTTAAAAGAGGAGACACAAGCTGGCAGAGTGGGAAAAATACAGAACATATGTAAAAGTGAGCAAGAGTGAGGGGGGATAACAGAGAAAGAATGAGAGAGATAGAGAAAGAGACAGAGAAATGTGATCTGTTGTGTTACAGAAATAAACATGATCTTGTAGCTCTTGGCACACTGAACTTAAATACAAGTCGGTATATCAGCCTCACATTTATGAAAATTCAGCATTGTTATTAACTAAAAAAATATACACACACACACACGCACTATATATATATATATAAACGCAAAAGTTTACTTAAGAGGCACAAGTCGACACCCCCTTGTGTGCTTTTTTTCCCTCTCTCTCTCTGACCTCGCTTCTATACACAATGCAGTCTCTGCCTCTGATTGGCTGACGTTGAAACGTATTCCTTTGTTTAACCAATTACTATACCATTGGTGCAAGGGGAATCTAAATGTGAGACCAGAACAAGACGAGACACACAGCAGCAGAGAACACAGACACACATCACATGTGTGGAGATCCTTCACTACAGACACACAAACAGCACAGAGACTTTAACAGTCTGGTGTTAATGTACAGTCCGGTCCAGAGGACACTGAGTGGTCCTGTGGCCTAAAATGTTCCCACTTTCTGTTGTGCACTTAAATTTACCAGAAAATTCAAGGTATCAGCCTTTTAGATTAATTAGATTAATTGTGATGTTGACTGTAATGTTATAGAGAAGAAAAGATGCTCAGTGTTGGACACCTGTGTTCCTCCGCTGCGTATGTAATGTCCTCACTACAAGTCCACTCGACATCAACTATCTTGATGGATTAATCAACTTGAAAAATCCCTTGAATGCCCTTCTAATTACCCACTAACTAACTCTCCAGGAATATGGTCTCTGTTGCAGATTTTATTTTGAGATGCCTTGTATGCTGGGCACCGTAATGTGCATTGTGCACCCCTGGAAAACACCATGCTACAGCTATCACCCCCACACCCCACATCCCCAGTCCAGATCCCCAAAGTGCCCCGCCACAATGTAATACTTTGCGTTAAACAGCACCTGATAGATGGGCTTAGTTCTATCATTGTTCTTGCTGAAGCATATTAGGTCATATTTTTGATTGCTGTGACCTTTACTGTACATAAACAGTGAAGAAACAATTATTAAATAAAAGAGACTGAATGAAAGTCTGTTATCTTTATCTATTCACTTATATACCAATTAAAAAAAGACTTTTACAGGCAAAATGTGTGACTTGATTCATCAGAGAGGTTGTAATTAATTAGATAAAGACATATGACACCCCAATACAGTGTATGTACATATATATATATATATATATATATATGTGTGTGTGTGTGTGTGTGTGTGTGTGTGT
>JBBKCR010005335.1:0-12967 GCA_037577295.1 Ladigesia roloffi | reverse complement strand
TGAACAGTTCACTTTGAGCATGTGTGAACTGAACTTTGAACTAGTTCATGAAAAGTGTGAACTTGCACAACACTGTCTAGGGCCAACAACCGAAAAAGCTCCATCCCCTTTTGTATTAAGGCGAGTTCTCAGTACAAACAACTGAAAACAATTGGAATACCTTTGTGCTCTACAAGAGTTCATACGCACCCGCTGTCAGATTTCATACGGCCTGTGGCTTCGGGCTTATAATGCGTTTCTTATGGCTCAATAGATCTGTCAGAGTAAATAAATCATTAAAAAAAATGTAATTCCTCCTTTCACCAAAGGGTGGATCTTGTAAAAGACAAGAGCAAAAAGCACTAGTTTTAAATGTTTAAGGTTGTTTAACGCAAAGATATTTATCAAACTCATGGAACTTCTATGAAGTCTGTTCAATGTTATCTGACTCTCCAGAGTGGCTTATATTTGGTTACATTGCCATTTGAAAAATAAAGGTACAAAACAGTTTCATTTAGAAAAAGTGGAGCAATGTTTAATGTAGATTTTTGAACTGATCGTTCTTCACAGGGTATATTCAAGTCTGAAAAAGAGTATTTATTTAAAAGTCATTTTAAATTATTTATTTAAAGTTATGACAGCTTGCTTTTACAGAATGTGCTGACTTACAGCTTTGTACCTCTTCACTGATCAGGCAGCTGCTGGGAGTATTGTTCGAGGCTTGGGGAAGCAGAAGCTCGGCGCAATTGGGAATGTTTTTGGATACTACGCTGTTGGATTCCCCATCGGAGTCTCTCTGATGTTTGCCGCTAAAATGGGAATTTTTGGTAGGAAAAAGATTCACATGCTTTCTCACTCTATACCTCCATCTCCCTCATTCATTTTTTTATTTTGTTAATGCTGCTTCTTCTTTCTGTTATAGGTCTTTGGACTGGCCTATTAATCTGCGTGTTCCTTCAGTCAATCTTCTTCATCATTCTTCTTGTAAAGCTGAACTGGGCAAAAGCTGCGGAGGAGGTGAGACGGGCATTCTGAAGTATTGTCTTGTCAGAATGGAAATTTCACTGGTTCTTTCTTTGTTACCTCTCAAGTTGATTAAATTAGCACTGTCGCCTTAAGCCATTTCCTCCTGGTAGTCATAAAATGTTCTGATTCCGATTCTGACCGCAGGCGCAGATCAGAGCCGGAGTGCAGATTCATCGGAAAGAAAATGGTAAGATCTTGTCTGGCTGTTCAGTAAATCTTACAAATAAGCAACAGCCAGACACTGCGTGGTGTTGAAATGAGTTCTATTTTGGTAGATACAATAGGGCAGAATGGAGATGTGGAAACAGATGAGGAAGACACTTCTGCAGACACCGAGATGCTGATGCAGAAGCAAGCGCTCAACACGGTGGGGAAGCCGTTATCGTTAGGGGCCCTGGTGATTCGCCGAGGGTTGACTTTAGCCATCATGCTCACTGTATTGGCTGGAGGGCTCGTCATGCATGTGATCCTGAACAGATAGAGACACGGTAGAAGAAGGACAACAATGCTGAAGGCCATGGTGGTCTGATTAGATTCAGGAGAACATGGACCCAAGTAGCTGCCCTAAACTCCCCTGAGAGTATTGACCTTCAGAGGGCCTGCAAACTTTTAGGGCAGGGGTGTCCAGACTTTTGTAAAGAGGGCCAAATCTGTGTAAAGTGAAGATGCCCAGGGGCCAATAGTTCCTTCTGACATTTTTAACCACAACAGTTACATGAAAATACACATGGTTATAAAACAAATTTCGTATTAAAAATTACTTTTATTTTTCAAATGGCAGTGTAACCAAATATAAGCCACTCAGGCAAAGGTGAACAACTCTGAAAACACCATTCTGCCTTTCATTCATATCTGGCCAGATACGTTGAACAAATTGTATAGAATGCCTTCATTTACCATGAGTTTGATAAATATCTTTGTCTCGTGAACATTTTAAACAGGAGTTATAGGTAATGCAAAGTAAGTTTTAAAACGAGTGAATTTTGCCCTTGACTTTAACAAGATCTCTCAGAAAGCAATAGCTTGTGTCTACAGAACCATTACATCAACAGTTAGCAAATCTAAGTTCCATAAGTCTTTTGTTCATTAGTGAGCTTTAGGATTTTTACTTTTAATAGTGACAGATGTTACCGTTCAAAGCGCTTAATTTCAGATTGATCAAAGAACAGATAACTTGCTGCTAATTCTTTGCACTCATCATGGCAGAAAAGAGTGGAGGGTTTGCGGCACGGATGCAGAGCCAGATAGCATTAGAATCATGCTGCTGTTTTTTTATTTTGTTTACTCTGACACAGCTAGTGAGCCACATATAACACATTATAAAACTGAAGCTGTGGGCCAAATAAAATCTGACGACAGGCCGGACTTTGGACAGGCCTGCTTTAGGGTATTTATGACTCTTTACATCTGTGAAGGTGCTTAGTATAATGCTACAAGTCATTGGATTCTGTTCACAGGGCTGTTACCTTGCATGTGTTTTAAATAATTCAAGCAAAGTAATAAAGAAATATTCATTCATTGTGTGACCATTGTGTAATATACAATTCTACAATAATAAGGCACTCATCACTCATGTCCTGTCAGATAGGTCATGTGTTCACCTATATTGTTTTACTATACCATAAGAAGATGTGCCCAGTGTTTAGAACTATATAGTGTGCTAGCTAAATTGAGTCTAACATTTGCACTAAATTCATTTTACCAAATTTTTAGACTTTGGACTCATGTCCAGTGCAACAACAGTTAACAAGTGTGCTTAGTCTGCTTGTGTAAATGCATGTCCTGATGACTTTCAGCATGATCTGTTTAATACACTTTGTATAATAATACACTTGGTATACAAGTATACTAAAGGCCGTTAAAAATCAAATCACAGTCATTGGTCCACCAGGCTCAAAGCTTATGGAAGGTTCTGGAGGCGAAGTGAAGTTTTCCCAGTCCAGTGTGTTGTTGAAGTTAAAAGCCACCTCAGGAAGCGGTACGATCAAATGGACAGCTGTCCCTGCAGCTAGGATGAGGACTGCCGCCAGAGTGGTCAGGCCTCTCCTGATAATGAGCTGAGAAGTTGAAAGCGCCGGTGCCTGCTTTTCTTTCTGTTGCCCCTTCCTCATTCCATCCTGAGCCACTGTGCTTCTTCTGTCCTCATCTTGGTCCCGAGAGCTCACAAGCTGGTAACAGTTCCCATTCTAAAGATAAGATAAGAAAAGATAAGCCTTTATTAGTGCCACAGGTGGGAATTTTCCATTGTTATGGCAGAAAGTCGACAGGAAAAAGAGTACGAACAGTAAAACCCCAAAAGAATAAAGCTATACAACCAAACAGTTTAGAGTAAGTGTACACTATGCAAACAATACACAGTTATCAATATAGACGTATGTAGCATGTATATATACACCCTACAAGTCAAAAGTTTGGACACACTTTAATGTAATTTAAACATATACTCATAGGCAATCAGTATATTCACTTAAGTTATAAGACAAATTACAATATTCAGTTTGTAATTCGTATATTTTAATAATTGTTTCTCTAAATAACATATTAATGTGATTCTGCTGACTAGTGATCCAGTTTGTGAAGCCAGGCCTGAGGCTTAAGGCATAGTGGCATGATTAAATCAAGGTTCTTATTTATTCAAACCCTGTGTTTTGAATAAGGAGCTAAAGAGTTTCAGGAGAGGTGTTCAGGTCCATTCTCACTGTGAAAATCCATAATATAGGTTCCGGCTGGATAGGTTCAGGCGACATGGTTCCTTTTGATAAGGTGAATGTTCTTTTTTGAAAGTATAAGATCTCTGTAAAAGTGAATCCAGGATGAAATTTCTGCCATTTTTATTACAAACACCGTCTTATTCAACGATTTTTTGTTTTTATTATTTTCTACTCTGTAGATTATTATTTAAAACAAATAAAATGATGAAGGAACCCCTTGAAAGTTATGCATTAAACAAAACTAACCAGAATATGTTATGTAATAAGGTAATGATGAACTGTTTTTTTTACTTAGTTAAGTAGTTCTTGCCACAACGTGGAGTAGAACCATAGCGGACCAGATGACCAACCTGATGATCCCAAACACATTAAGAAGGAGAGATACTCCACTAATGAACTCTTCTTTATAGAGAAAAACTGTTAATGAAATACCATTCCAGGTCAATTCTTCATTAATCTGATTGAAAAAAAATACCAAGTGTGCAGAGCTTTCATCAGAGCAATAGGTGATGTTTTCAATATTAATCTACAGCCAATAATAAAAACACAAGAAAATCGTGAATGAATAGGGGTGTCCAAACTTTTGACTAACTTTTGACACACATACACACACACACACACACACACACACACACACACACACACACACACACACACACACATATATATATATATATATATATATCAGACATAATACAGGTAAGAGAAACTTACTTCTTCATTACTGACTGCAATGAAAAAGCTATCAGAGAGTCGGTGGCTGGATCTAAAGTCTGTGTGCGTTACGTTCTTCCCCTTTCCAGCACGATCAATAGCCTTGAAGAGAGGTGGGTGCTCAGCATTAAAAACCAGAATACATCTACTCATGAATATGAATAGGAATGTGAGACTGGATATACCTCCTCTGTCATTTTCTTCCAGTTTAGCTTGAAGATGACAACGATGAAAAAGATTGAGAGTAAAAAGACAGCAACCAGAAGACCCACCCAAAAGCCTATTCATGGGAACAAGAGGTTTTTTGCTTAGTGTGCTGTCCATGCCAGGCAGTCTCTAAAGAAACATTTGATGCACACTTGGATAAAAGGAACAAACCAGCAACTTGTAGCTTAGCTGGAAAGGTCAGGGCGATACTGAGCGGCAGTCCGATGCAGTAGTAACCAAACAGATTGGCAATGGCTGCTATCTTCTGCTGCCCAGTGCCAAGGACAATGCCCATGCCAACACACTGTCACAACATAATCACACTGCATCAATACAAATACAAACCTAAAACATGCACATGAAATATCCTGGTCCAGTCCAGGCCTCTAAACTGTTGGCTATTTTATCTAATTTTTACTATTAATAACACTGTGAAGTATCTACCTGGAACAGAAGGTAAAAGCTGTAAAAATGGGAGTTCAACTCTGGGAAAAAATGAGGCCACTGCAAACGTGTTCAGTTTCTCAGGTTTTTATCTTTACTGGTTTTGAACTGAACAGATTTGATTTCGTTTTTAAGAACTGTTGCCAAAAATGACAAAACATCAGAATAAGAGAAATAATGCTGCATTTACGGATCTTCATAGAAAACAAATCTCTCGTTCACACAAACAAAATAATAGTGTTCTAACATGATTACAGTTGTGTTTTTATTCTTTTCCTCATTAAAGAATATGTGATTCAGGTGATCACTAAACAGACCCTCATAAATCAGAATTTGCTTGTGCAGGAATTTAATACACTGGCTTGGAATGGTGGTCACTCATAGAGACGCTGGTTTCCAAATAAATCGCAGTGGTCTGTATTTTTTCACGAGTTGTTGTTCAGTAACTCACCACTAGTCCATTAAAGAACTGAAGAGGGCAGTAGATACCCATGAGTTCAGACACTAAGGCCGCTATACTCCTGAAAGAGGCAAACAGTCAAGTGACAGAATAGACAGCTGCAGTGTTTAGATGCTTTTCAGACAAATGTAAGTCTTTCTGTGGTTAAGGCAAATTTAAAGACTGGGAAAGACTTACTCATCTGAAGTGAATATATAGCCAATGACTGTTTTGGTGGAGCCAAGAAAAAGACCCTGAAGGACGGCCAGTACAGCTGCAATTATAGAAAACAATCTTTTGGAATCAAAGCAAACAGATAACCGAAGGTTTCATTATGAAATAAAATCATTTGATGCATGGTGCCGTCACCTGCACATATGAGGGATACTTTGCTGGTGAGAATAGCCCCGGCAGTGTCTCCGGCCCCGAGGGCATTTCCCACACGGACACACGCTGCCCCTTGCAAACCTAATGGAATCTATGGGTGTCACACAAAGAAAAGAAGATGCACAAAACATACACATTTCAAACCATAAGCGAATCAAATCAGATCAAATTTGCCAACAGATTCACGGGCGTTACAAATAAACACTGGTGTTTCATGGACCAGGGACTAGTTTTCAACTGTACACACATTTAGCGAATGTTTACCTCAGTCATTACTGTATTACTGAGTCAAAACCTCAAAAGTAAATCAATATACCATGTAGTTTATGTAAGCCAGCATTATGACCACGTGTTGAGCGGCCAGGTCCACTTCACCAAGCATTCCTGTGAGAAAGAGGAGCAAAGTCACTTAGGTTTGTCAAGTCCAATTACTTTAGATGCCTTAAGTTTTCATGCTTAGACATCACAGCAACCAAATTACATTGTACTTGTTTCAGTATTGATTATTTCTCACACAAAACAGCATGCAAATCAAATATGAATTAGAAAGATGATTTCTAAGAGTGAAAAAAGGTCAATCTATATTAATCCTACAAGTGGAAAATTTGCATCGTTGTGGCAGAAAGTGGACAGAACAAATGTAAGAGCAATAAAACAGTATATCAAAAGCTATACAAGAAAACAAGATCAAATAAAAATATCAATGTAGACATTTGTATGTTTATACAAATATGTGTAGATATAACCTATTTTTATGTGTACATGTTCTGGTGATCGTTTGAGAGAAACTACCTGCTAAAAATCCCCCAATCTCATAGATCCACCATTCAAAGCATGTCATTAGAGTGCTAGGAATAGCCAGTTTCATGTAGGCCCCCCAGTCCTGCAGCGACTCCACAGACCAGCCTGTATGGGTTCAGAGAAAACCGCATCATGCAAAACATCACTGCAGACCTTTCCTGACATTTTACTACACCTAGTCAAGATTATTGTACGCCCTCAGGTCAGAGTCAGACTGACTGTCTGGCATATTGGTCATTTTGACAGTGGGCTGACATGCAATTTGGGCCGGAAATGTATACATTTATTGATTTATTTACTGTTCCGCTTGTAAGAGTCATATATTGGCCACCCAGCTGACACTGGGCTGGCTGAGTCAACACTTTAAATACCACCACCCCTTTCACTTTGGTCCCCATGCCTGCGTAATGCATTCATCAAAAAAGTCACCACAAGAGATTATTTCTGATCACCAGCCCAACACTGATCTGCAGACCATTGGTTCTTTTCTTTATTGACACAGGGCTGGCCCAATCATAACTTTAACTCCTCCCCTTTTGGTTTATGACGCTAACGGTGACAGATCTCAACCATATAAGACAGTTATTGGTGGTTAATAGACTAGATGTTTGTTAATAAACTAGATGTTTGTTAATGATAGACTAGCTATTTGTTAATAAACTAGCTGTTTGTTAAAAGACAAGCTGATTGTTCAAAGACTAGCTCTTTGTTAATAAACTAGCTGTTTTTTAATAATAGACTAGCTGTTTGCTAATAAACTAGCTGTTTGTTAATAGACTCACTGTTTGCAAATAATAGACTAGCTGTTTGTTAATAATAGACTAGGTCATTGTTAATAAAGTAGCTGTTTTTTAATAATAGACTAGCTGTTTGTTAATAGAGTAGTTGTTTGTTAGTGGACTAGTTGTTTATTAATAATGGACAAGCTGATTTGTTAATAATAGACTAGCTGTTTGTTATTAGACTCGCTGTTTGTTAATAATGGACTAGCTGGTTTGTTAATAATAGACTAGCTCTTTGTTAATAGACTCACTGTTTGTTAATAGGCTCGCTGTTTGATTGAACAGACTAGCTGTTTGTTAATAGACTCGCTGTTTGGTAGAATAGACTAGCTGTCTGTTAATAATAGACTAGCTGTTTGTTAATAGACTCACAGTTTGTTAATAGACTCGCTGTTTGCTGTTGTTTGTTATGGCCGTGTTAGTTTGTCTTGTTACATATATGAATGCAGTTAAATAGGCACATTATTACACATTGTGTACACTTCTTAAACAGAACAATAGAACATACAGTTAGTTTTTATGTTTTCCATGTGAGGACATTACTTTTTAACTACCATTCATCAACATTAACAGTGAGACAGCAGTTCACTATCTACTATTGCTTGTGGGGTGAATATTAGACAACTTTTGGAGCTGGTGTTAGAGGTAGCATTTGTGTATTTATGAACAACATTTGTGTATTTATGAGACATGAAAGACATAGTTTCTCTCTCTCTCTCTCTCTCTCTCTCTCTCTCTCTCTCTCTCTCTCTCACACACCCACCCAGAATGCCCAGTTTGTCCCTACCTCTCGTGTAGAGTGAGGAAGGTAGATATGATTTCAAAAAGCTAACAAACGATATGCATATGCCATAACACTTTAACATTCTAATCAGTCCTAGATATTTGAACACAATATCATGGTTCTAAAAAGAAATCTTGTAACATTGCCACCACTCCCATACATTACAAGCATGGTTAAAAAAAGAGACCACTTTTCCCACTTTTTTACATTTTTTTCTGTGTGTGTAAAATGCACAGGTTGCTATTCTTTTCTGAAATGTGTGTATGTGTAAAAATAATCAACTCCTACATTTGTTCAATAGTGTGTGTGTGTAATAGTAGTAGTAGTAGTAGTAGTAGTAGTAGTAGTAGTAGTAGTAATGTGTGTAGAGCAGTATTTCTATGGTCTTTATTTCAGTAGCTTCACTCTTGATTCAGTTTCTGATGGATGAAACAAACACACACACACACACACACACACACACACACACACACACACTTTGCTCTTAATATCAGTAATTTAATTGTTGCAGATGTAAAATAATATAAGAGTGTTGTTAAACGTATGATAAATTATTAATATGTCTTATTTTTTATTTTCTCCAAATATTTTTTGTTTGGAATTTTGAATCAAGTGTGGTCAGTAGTGTATGAAACAATAGTGAATGGCACAAAAGCATTTACCAGGAGAATAAAATGATGTGGTCTCTTATTTTTTCCATGGCTGTATCTCCAGCATAATAAGCAGCCTGGCCATGTCGTTCTGTTTTAATTGAATGTAAAGTGAAGGAATAGACTCACCTCCCCAAGTTTTCACATGGAGTTTTTTAAAACGAATGTAAGTAAATAAAGCAAAGCAGCTGAAGACCTGGCCGAAGCTGTTGGCTATGGCAGACCCACTGAAACACAAGAACACATGCAAAAAGTGAGGCAAATCAGAGTCTCTACAGGAGAACATTAAAGCTTTAGAAACAAGAATAGAAGGGACACTCACTACACTCCAAGGTCCCACCAAAAAAGCAGAACGAAGTTAGCTAGCACGTTCACGAGATTAGCCACCACGGACGCATACATCTGAGGAACAATCACACCCTGCACAGAGATGTATTAAAGTCCTAAAATAGGAATTCAACACACACTTAACATCACAGTGCAGGAATTTTTTAATTCCTCAATATTTCCATGTCATTCAGAGGTTGATTTTTAAACAAAGTAATTCAAGAAACTATTCGATAGAAGAGACAAAAACTAGGGGTCACACTGTCTACAAAACATTATAAGTCTCTTTTGCTCTTCAGATTGATCAGTAAATAAATGTACAATGCCCATGTTAAAGCGAGGGTTTTCTTTTTGGGGGCGGCTTGTGGCCTGTTGGTTAGGGAGTTGGCCCTGTGATCAGAAGGTCATTTGTTTGAATCCCAGGTCTACTAGCTGCACCATTAAGGTTCCCTTGAGCAGGATACCATCCCCACTCACTGCTGCCAGGACGCTGTGTTGCGAACTGACAAATTTCCCACAATGTTCTGTGCATTCAAACATGACAACAAGGGCCCCTTTATCTAATTTTACTTTACTTACTTTACATCTTTTGCCACACCACTTTGTGTGTATTTCCGTTTACAATTATATCTCAAAACTATCATAAAACCCTGTCTCAGGGATCTAGTGGTATTTTTTATAACCATTTTGTGCAGCAGTTTTTTAAAAGTCCCTGAAATACATTGGACGTCTGATTTGCACATTTTACTTCAAACCATATTTGATACCTGATTAATAACTAAGTAATGCAGCAATTTTGGGATAAATCTGCTACAAACCCCAAATTTGTTCAACAATGATTTATCTCATAAAACAAACCTGGTTTTGCAGATAAGAGAGCTGCAGCTGGTATAGAAACATGGCCTATGAACAGAAAGGGAGCAGAGCAGACATAATGAAACAAGGTTACTCATTGATATATTTATGCTATGTGCTTTGGAAAATACAATTAAATATAAGACTTACTGGTACGGCAGGGAGGAACGCAACAACATAAATGTGTGCTATCCTGAAAGAAACAAGACTCAAATCACGGCAGTGTCTGAATTTACCATTAGATCTCATCACCAGATTACTTTTTTGGTGGTGAAATTCATCACAGCAATTCTAATCAAAATAGAACTCAGAAAAAACTGTCAGACATCTTAAGGAAATGTAAAAAGTTGTATTATTATGTTCATTTATTTTGCTGGTCCATTCAAAATTCAGCATTACACAGCCAATTTAGAATACGGAAGTAGAAAACAATGCTTGCTGTTCATTGCTCTCTGTTGAATAAGGATCGAATGAGTTCAAAATCTCACTGTTTTGGAAATTTTGATGCAATATGTGTCACCTGGCAACCTCTGGGTCCTGTCCCAGCAGGAGGAGGAGTGGCTGGGTGTTGATGAGCAGAGCCCAGCAGGGCAGGCTGAAGAGCAGCAGGATCACAATGCCTCTCTGCAGGATCACCCCTACATGCAGCAAGTTCTTACTCCCAAAAGTCTGATGACAAGACCAGCACATTCATATGCTCATATTAATAACTCCAATAATATAACTGCTATACGTAATAATTACAGGCTCTATTGGAACCCAATGTCCAAAAAGTTTTACGTTTTTCATACCTGTGAAACCAGCGTGTCACACGCCAGAGCCAATCCTAATCCAGTCGCTGCAGCAGACACATTTATTGTCTGGAAATAAAGTTAATCTGATCATAATTTCAAAAAGTTCAGAACTCTGTAATTTGAAATGATTGACTTGCTCCACTATATACTGTGTTCTAATCAGGGTTCAGAATTATACTTTTGTACATATAGGGAAAAGTATTGGGACATACATGTTTTTTGGGGTTTGGGCTAGACCCCTTACTCTCAGTGAAGGACAATCTTAATGCTCCAGCAGACCGAGACATTTTGGACAATACCATGCTTTCAACTATGTGGACCCATTTTGGGGAAGAACCTTTTCCCTGCTGCTTACGTGTCAGATTTGCAGGGAGCTAGCCATCCTGTATGGACTTTCACTACAAGTTAATAGTATTCAGGCTTTGATATATAGTGCCTTGCAACTGGCACGCCATTTATCATGTGTACGCTATAGTTTGTGTGTCAGGAACGGTTGTATTTTATGTGTAACCTAGGTTAGCCCAAGTTCGCATCGCTAGCTAGGCTACCACTATCCTAGCTACTGCAATAAGTTTCTTTTTACTTTATTGGGGTTTGTGGAAAACATGCTCCCGTTACATACAGTACATAGAAATAACACCGTAACTTCAGCGTGGTAAACAACATCTTTATTTGATGCTTGGCAAAACCAAGCCAGACTGCCATAACTTCATTGTAATGTAATTGCAGTGTTTTAGAGTGCAGCGCGTTAAGGTATTCTGCCTTGGTTTTTTCCTTGGTTTTTGGTAGTTTCTAATTTTTACCAAAAAACAACAACATTGACTTAAGATATTTTGCTACATGATAAAACTGATGTTCATTTCCCCAAAAATGGTAATAACTCATTTTCACCCAAAATTGATGTTACAGTATTTTGCCTTTGCACAGCAGTATTGGTGTAATGCTTTTATATATATATATATATATATATATATATATATATATAATTTGTTTGGTTTATGAACTCACTGCTGAAGCCATGCCATAGCCTGCAAGCACAGTGTTCCCCAGACGGCCACAGAACATTGTCACCACAAAGAAAAGGAGGAAATTCAGGAACCGACACACAAGCTGAGGATACAAACACAGCAATATTTAGCCACCAGAGATGAAAGAATCAATGGAGTCTTGAAGGAGAAAACGGCAAAGAAAATACAATAGCTGCACACATATTTATGACCTATTTCTTGCTTATAGAACCTACTGTACTGCATGCAATATGCATATAATTTAACACATGGGAAATCTACAATTAGCAGTGTCATTTCTCAAACTGCATTCAGATCACTGGACACCAACAGAGCAAAATCTCCAAATTTTTTCTTTTCTCTTTACAGATCTAAAAGGCCTGCTGCTTACATGTCAAACATGTCTGATGACTGGGGCAGCAGAAATGCTTTTAAATCCTTTTAAAATGTAAAAATATGTTTCATTAGCTTGCATTCAGTGTTAAGAATGTTTTCTCCTCTGGTAACCATTTTTCCATTTCCCATGACTCTTTTGGAGATGTGATGCAATATTTATTGTAAACCTTTAACTTTTTCCTTTAACCCCACAGTTGTACAATATACCTAATATTATTCCAGATATAAGATAAACACACTTCTTTATGCAGACAAATCCACAAACATATGCATTGTACAACCAACATTGTAATATACAGACACATGAAAAATGGCATAAAACATGCTTCTGTGATTGTACTTAATTACATTTAAATCTACTCTGTTTAATTTCAATTAAAGGTAATTGATATTTACAGAATTTAGAAGATCATTTTATCCAGAATTACTTCAGTTCCTGAACTACAGAGTTCAGTCTCCTAACAACTTGGGGTTGAGCATTTTGCTTAGAAACTCAGGTGGTGGGATTCGATTCCATGACTTCTTAGTCTAGAGGCAAATATCTACCCATACTTTTTCACAAATATCATAGTGTGTGCTGTAAATAAGTCATTTCTGTGTGTGTGTGTGTGTGTGTGTGTGTGTGTGTGTGTGTGTGTGTGTGTGTGTGTGTGTGTGTGTGTGT
>JBBKCR010005324.1:0-12967 GCA_037577295.1 Ladigesia roloffi | reverse complement strand
GCGCAAGCCATAGGAAACAATGGGTTTTTGAGCAAAGCGCAGCGCATGCCGCGTTCGGTCTGAAACCCGCTTAACACTGTTGCACTTGTCATAAAAATAAACAATTAAAAATGTTTAAAACAGGAACTTCCATCCACAACACTTGAGAGCATCAGTGGCAGCTTGTTCCATCCAGTGATGAACTCAAGTCTGTATAGTGAGTTTAAGTATAATATAAATCACAATAGGGAAAAATCTTCTTGTAGATCACTCAGTCTTGTTCTTATTTATCCAGCTAACAACATTTTGTTTAAACGGAGGCTTTTGTGGTGAATTGTTTAAAGAAATCAGTTTTATACTTTGCTGTTTCTGATGTTATTTTGTTGCAAAAAGTAATGAAAGTGTTGCTTTAAAAGTCATTAATAAGATGTATAGCGAGAGGGCTACAGTCATACATCCTCTCTTAGAAACATACAGTGTGTGAGCAGCAAAACTCAGCCTAGATTTATTCAGCAGGTTCAAACGGTCCAGCAAAACACGTGTGTTAATGGTTCTCTGTGAATTTGGTCCTCAACATATGTTTGTAGTATGAAAACTGTGTGAGTGCAGGAGGAGAGGGAACTGTTTGGAGTTGGGCTTTACACTAGACTGGAGCCCCATCTGTTATTGACAGAGGCTTGACTGACACATGGACTCGGGAGAAGGGATTAGAACTTTGTCACATGAAGAAGAGAAAAGTATAAAAGGTCTAAATGGAAGGGCTTCAGACACCCCCCCAAACTCCAGTTAGCACATGAATGGATAGAAAAAAGAGTGACATTAATAAACTAATACAGCAATAACATGTTTACACTGACAGCCCAAAGTACCTTTCACAGGCCTGTCAGCAGGTTCAAAGGTTTATTCTATATTCTCGCAAAATCTACCTTCTTTATAGTTGCTGGACAATTTATAGAAGGTTTTAATAAATAAATATGAGTAAAAATCACGGGCCGGAGGCATACGTTAGCGGGAAGTTATATTTGCTGTGTGTGTTTGCACCCCCAGAGGGTGTCTTCAAGTCTTCCAGTGTTTTTGGGATTTAGTTGATGGTTCAGTAGACTTTTGAGACATTTATTTGAACAAATATTACTTTTATAATCACAATTATAATTCATTTTAAAGTTTCTTCTGAGTTTTCAACAATTTTCAAATCATTTAAATCTCCCACAAACAAATTGCCCATCACAGACAGTTTTGTTCAGTAATCTTACTGTTAAAATAAAGTTTTTTTCTATGAAAGCTCTGCCACCTTTGTGCTGCAAGAATCTCATTCATGTCAGTATAGTTAAACCAAACACAATTAACCATCCGGCCTTTTTCATTTTTACTATACATGCATGTCTGTCCATTCTCTCTCTCATGCTCACAACAATTCTTTATCACGCATTTAATTTAATGATTAAGAAAAATTTACTAATTTTGTAACATAAATATGAACGTAAGTTCAGCTACATTTCCATATCAAATATAATTGTATAAATGTTTTGGTACTGTGGTGAAAACACCTCTGGGAAGGTTAGATACGCTGTACTCAGAGCAGTAGTGGAATACGACCAAACACCCGCCTGGATTTCTTCCCCAGCAGGCAGTGGTCTGTGTTTCAGCCAAGAGCGACAGACAGATTGCAGATGTGCATCAGGCAAATTCTTTTCCAGAACGCGCAGATTGTCAGTCTGTCCATGATCCATCTTCAGTGTTTCTCTTGTTCTTCATTTTGTTCTTCTTAAACTCCAGTAGTTTTATTACTGTAAATTAAATTAAAAGATGCTGTTGAGTTTAGTCACCATCAATGTATGCCTTAACCAATTCAAATTCAAATTCAAATTCAAAGAACTTTTTTTGTACCCAAGGGGCAATTCAAGGGGCACAGTGGAGCAGCGCACACGTATAACAATAGTAAAATAGTTTTTTTTTTTTACCTAAGCCGGAAAAAGGGCTGAGAAAGTGACTGAGTTGAGATATATAAAGCTGTATATTTACAGGAAAATTCTGTGTTTTGCACTTGAACAATAATAACTATTATAATAATAACAATAATAACTTTAAATTACAGAAGTGGTAAGGTGCATGATATTTAAAATAAAAAACAGAAGCGAGAAACTCGATGTCTGATTGGGGGTGTGTGTGAGAGTGTTAGTGACGGGTCTGGGTGAGTGTCGGGAGATCAAAAGAAGGAGAGCTTTAGGAACCCAGGTGGCCTTCCTCCTCTGAGTCCTGCAGCAGGGGCATCGGAGCCGGCGCTTGGAGGGGAGTTCAGCGGGTGTGAGGGGTCAATGATGATTCTGATTGATGTTTGCTAAAGATCTCACAGGCAGTCCAGTGATCTTAGAGCACATGCTGACAGTGCTCTGTAGATGCTTTCTGTGCAGCATGCTGGTGGAATGGAACCAGCAGGTGATGGAGAATGAGAAGATACTCTATGAAGGAGTAGTAAAAAGGCAGTAAAATATCTTTCCTGACTCCAGAGGAATTGAGCTTCCTGAGGAGGTTCTGCTGCTGATGACACTTCCTGAGAATTTCCTCTGTGTTGGAGGAGAATTTCAGCAAGTGGTTGAAGATGGTGACCAGATATCTGTACTCCTCGACCAGCTCCACTGGCTTCCTGTGGATGAAGGTGGGGATTGCTGTTGCCAGGTCCCTCTGCTTGTTGGTGAAGGTCACCACCATCTCCTTGGTTTTGCTGACATTCAGTTCCAGAAATGATGTGTCACACCAGTCCACAAACTCCTGACAGCAGAGACAGAAGGACCGTGTCGTCAGCGTACTTCATGAAAGTGTGAGGGAAGTTTAGAAGCCAGGATGTGGGGTTGCATAGTGTTGGAAGCGGAAGAGAAATCAGCAAATAAAGAGTCTGACTGATGAGTTGGACTGCTCCAGATGTTTGTGGATGGTGTCTATGATGAAGGATTTTGCATCGTCAACACCTCGGTCTGTGTGATATGCAAATTCCAGCGGGTCCATCAGGGAGTTGGTGGTTCTGACTATGTGGTGTTTTATGACCCTCTCCATGGCTTTCATTACTGGAGAGGGAAGAGCCACTGGCCGAAGATCATTTAGAGATTTGGTTGCTCTTGTTTTGGGAATGGGGATGATTGTGGAGTGTTTCCACAGTTGGGGGACGATACCACAGCCCATGGAGCTCTGGAACAAGGTCTTAAATACGCCACCAAGTTGTGTTAAGGTCATCAGGGAGGGCTGTGGCGCTGCTTCCCTCCACGTGGATTATTCTGGGGCTGGAGGCAGCTGTGTTCACGGAGGACATGGTTTTCAGTCCATGCCAGGCAGAACGGAGATTCCCCTCAGAACATTTCTTCTCCACTTTGTTTTTATAATTCAGTTTTGCTATTTTGATTGCGTGCTTGACTTCTCTGTTAATCTCCTTCTTGTCAGTTTCAGAGCCAGTGAAGAAGATCCTTTTCTTTTTGTTCAGGATTTCTCTCAGCTCTGTGGTGATCCAGGGTTTATTGTTGGGAAAGAAAGTTAGAGACTGTTTTTGATGGGATGATGTTGTCGCCACAGAGGTGTATGATGACGCTGTGTCTGCCTGCTCGTGTATGTCATTGGAGGAAAGGAGGTTGTCCCAGTCTGTGGATTCAAAGCATCCCTGTAGAGTTTGGATGCTTTCTGCTGTCCAATGTTTGATGTTTTTGAGAACCTTCTTTGCCGTTTTGATGACCGGTGTGTATGCTGGGGCAAGCAGGATGGAGTGGTGGTCAGCTGAGCCGAGAGGAGGGAGGGGAAGAGATCTGTGTGTGTCAGGGACTGAACTGTAGCATTTATCCAGAATCATCCCCATACGGGTGGTGCATGTGACATTCTCCTGAAATCCTTTGAGGTTCTTCTCAGGAGAACAGTGGTTGAAGTCACCAAGAATAAATTTGGGGGAATCGGGTGGTAACTCCACAAATGTATTTAGAGAGTTAATGATGTGGCAGCATTGGCTTTGGGATGGATATAAACCAGAATGAGGAAAAGTTGTGGAAATTCTCTCAGAAGGTAAAACGGTCGAAAGAACACAACCAGGAGTTCAATATCTGTATTGCACAGTTTTTCTCTAACAGTGCCTGTGGAACACCAGAGTGTGTTTATGTAGAGACACCGCCCCCTCCGTGGTGTTTACCGGTGAGCGCACTGGCACGGTCGAGACGTATCGGGGGGCTAAAGCCATCGATATGTAGCATATCATCGCTGTCATGCTCGTTTAGCCACGTGAATGCCAGGGTAGACGCAGTTCTGTATTCATGCATATGGTTAACACACGCTTGTAACTCATGTTTTTTTTTGGAGAGAACGTACGTTAGCCAGTATCATGGACGGGAGCGCTCGTCCGTGTTTACTGTGAATTGAGTCTGTAGTCCAATCTGATTATGTGGTTTCTGTTTTTTCCGATGGCAGACACAAATTCAGGGATAAGCAGCCAATGTGTGCAAATTAGTGTCCAAAAATGAAAAGATCTGAAAAAGTTCCAGACGCTTGGGAAATTTCATTACATATTCATTAACACAGCTAAAATGTTTTAGAAAAGCATGTGAACTGGACACAAATGGCCAGCATAGAGGCTAGAGCTTTAAGCATTTACATGATCATGTGCTAATAATTTATACCTGGACAGATTATTAAAGGGTAACACCGCCCTCTCAATCCAAATGAAAATACTTTACAGTCTGCCCAGTCTGTTCCAATTAAGGTGGTTATGAGGCATTTTCAATTAGATTGGGCCGTTATTCTGATAATTAGTGGAATATGACTGTTCATGTGAACATAGCTACTGACTTCAAGCCCAAAGCTCAACATGCCACAGACAAAATGTTTGCTGGTAAACAAATATGAGCAGTTTTTGAAAAATTTGTTAAGATTTGACAACACAACTTATTTCCTGTAATTAAATCTCATTATATCTATATATATTATATATGTTCCTTTTTCTCTCTTACTACTTTCACACTTTATTTATTTCTCTCTTTCTGTCTGTCAGGTCACACAGGAAGGGCAGATATGCAGCAGTAAAGAAGCTCTCTCATCAGTCACTCGTGCAGCTGCCAGAACCAGAGCCATCCAGAAAAAGAGAGAGGAGATAGAAGAGGTAAAACTATGTGTAAATATTTTCATGAGATGGAGAGAGAGAGAAAGAAAGAGAGGGGCTGGATGGAGAAAATGGGGTTTTATAGTACAAATAGATATACAATTACCAGTTTCACCCCAAAAAATCTGTGGTGGTTTCAGTGACCTTCAGAATGTCAAACAATCACCCTGATGGGATGGTGGGAGCAGGTTGGCCTTGCTAGTCAATCATGCAGCACAGCTTTTTTATTTTGCTCTGGTGAACAGCTATCAGAGCACACGGGGTATGACTCAGATGGCAGAATGAAAATTATGCTACACACACACACACACACACACACACACACACACACACACACACACACACACACACACACACACACACACACACAAATTCCCTTTACTTTTTTGTGCTCCCTGTAATCCGATCTCTATGGTTACCACAAGGTAGAGAGTAGGTGCTGGTTTAAAGTGATCTGGAAGCAAGTAGATTCTACAAAAAATGTATACATACACACACACACAGGCACACACACTTTTATCCACACTCATGTCTGTACCAAGTCCTCCAATCTCAGTGGATTCCTGAGGTCAGGTAGATGTGCTAATGTTTTAGGTGATATTGTAGTTGATAGTAGTACAGATAGAGAGACACACACATACGCACACACACACACACACACACACACAAACTTTTTCAAGAAGGCGGAACCTTAATGATGAAAAATATTTTACTGACTGACAGTGGATTGCACCATTCAGTAGTGCTTATGTAATGCTTTTATGTAACGCTGATCAAACATAGCAGGCAAAAACAAATAGATATAAATAGGACATACTCTTGACTACACTGATGAGGGTGGATGAGAGTGTGTGTGTGAGTGTGTAGGTGTGTCTACGAGTATCTATTTCTTATTAATACGTTAAAACTGTCTGTCAGAAGACAGCTAAACATACTTAAAAAAATGTTAGCATGAATGTGTGTGTGTCTGTGGAAATGAAGGGTCCATTTTCATTGTTAATGTGGAGTGTGATTCAGTATTAGCCAGGTACTGGCCATTTTTTACACACACTCACTTTCTTGGCTCGCTTTGTACAGAGACTAAGTCTCAGTGCACATTTGTGTTAGTCATTCTGCAGCCCTTCATCAGTGCTCAGTTTCTGACCACAGAACTGCTCTTGGCTAGATATTTTTGGTCGGCTTGCTGCTCTCAACCCTACATGAAATTGTGTAAAAACAGCAACTTTAGCAACTCTGTACCAGATCCAAACCATTTCGGGTGTCAAGAAGTGTCCAGCACTCAAACAATATCATGTGTCCTTTTACACTGATGGATGAGTAGATGGTGCTGCAATTAATGTGATACAGGCAGTCATTTTAAACCTTCAGAGTCTACCTTTATGGTAGGTGTGCCTATAAAATGACCAGTCAGTGTAGCTGGAATTTAGCAGTGACAGGTAGACTGGAACATAGTGTATATAAGTGAAAAACTAAAAATAGTAACCCTTGCAAATGTTTTGCTCCCTGCAGGGTGCTCAGGCTGTGGTGAGCAAGGGGCAGATGCAAGGTTTCTTTTGAAGACTTTATTTACAAACACAATCTCAAAGAGATAAAAAACACAAAGAAACACGAGGGCCAAAACCAAAGGAGTACATAAAACAGGCGAAACATGGATACAGTGAGGGTATCTGTGAGGGTTGTGTGAATGTTGACTGACCACTGGGACAAGAATCCTTAGAACTTAAAATAGTCAAGTCAAAGTAAATTTATTGTCATTTTTTTATATACGGGTACACTGAAAAAATGAAAAGGCGAGGCCCGGCGCCCATGGTTTAAACATGTTACATATAATTATGTTAACACACAGAGTAAGTATTAGGATAACAATATAGTATAAAAAGGCAAGAGTGAAGAAGACGAAGAAGAGGAACATTTTTCCTTAGGTACAACAGGGACGTGCAAAGACATGCTGTGAGGCATTTAGCAGACAGTGACATTAAATTAAATAGAGCTTTTCAAGTTAAAAATATTTGTACAATCCAACATTTTCTTATATATGGATGCATTATGAAGGTAATGAAGGTATTTGTGAAATTTAGATTAATAGTGTGTGTGCAAAGAATAGCTTTGGCTGTGGTGTTCAGGAGCCTGACAGCCTGGGGATAAAAACTATCACGCAGTCTGGTGAATCTGGCTCTGATACTGCAGTACCTCCTCCGGGATGGCAGAAGGGTAAACAGTCCATGTAAAGGGTGGGAGGGTTCCTGCACAATGTTGCTGGCTTTTCGAACAGTCCTTGCTGTTAAAGCGTCCAGTAGTGGTGGGAGAGTTACCCCAATAAAGTTCTTAGCTGTCACTATCCTCTGCTGGTGCTTGCGATCAGAGGTGTTTCAGTTTCCATACCAGACAGTGATGCAAATGGTTAGAACCCTTTCAAATAGAATATGGTGAGGGTGGGAGGGGGAAGGCTTGCCCGCTTAAGATGTTGTAGGTAGTGAAGTTTCTGCTGGGCTTTCTTGGTTAAGGAGGAGGTGTTGTTTGTCCATCTGAGTTCCTCAGTGATGTGCACCCCAAGGAACTTGGTACTCCTCACAATCACCACGGCAGAGCCACTGATGTAGAATGGAGCATGTGCAGGACGTGGCTTTCTGAAGTCTAAAACCATCTCCTTAGTCTTGTTAACGTTGAGAGACAGGTTGTTGTGCATACACCATTTGGCCAGTTGTTTCACGTCCTCTCTGTAGGCAGACTCTTCATCCCTGCTTATCAGTTTCAGCATAGTTGTATCATCCGCAAATTGGAGGGCAGAGGATAGGGCATCTAGAGGATCTGTTGGACCGGTATGCAAATTTTAGGGGGTCTAGGGAGGCAGTTAGGCAGGGAGGCTTGCCTTTATGTGTGCCAAGACCAGCCTTTCAAAGCTCTTCATGATAGTTGGCATGAGTGCAATCGGCTGGTAGGTGTTCAGGCTCATCACCGATGATTTCTTTGGCACTGGGAGGATTGTGGTAGACTTAAAGCATGCGGGAACAGAAGACTGGTTGCTGGAGGGACTGTTCTGTTCATCAAACCATGCAAAAAAGTCATTTAATTTGTCTGGGAGGGAGACATCACTGTTACTGTTGGTTGGGTTTGACTTGTAATCCGTGAGGGCCTGAACGCCCTGCCACATGCGATGTGTGTCTCTGGTGTTGTTGAAGTGCTCATTTATCCTTTGTGCATAGTCCTTCTTTGCTCTCCTCACTGCACGAGACAGGTTGGCTCTGGCTGCTCTGAGCAGCCTTGTCTCCTGATTGAAAAGCTGCATTAATTGTGTGGAGCAACATGCATACTTGTCTCCTCATCCAGGGGTTTTGGTTGGCTCTTAGGGTGACATACTTGGAGATAGTAACATCCTCTATGCATTTGGAGATATAGCAGGTCACAGAGTCTGTGTACTCTTGCAGGTTGATGGAATCACCATTAATTGCAGCCTCTCTAAAGATGTCCCAGTCTGTCGAGTCTAAGCAGTCTTGGAGAGTTGAGACAGCCCCAACCGGCCACACTGTGATGTTCTTGCAGGCTGGTTTAGTACATTTCAGCAGGGACTTCTAAGCAGGAACCATGAACACACTGATATGGTCTGAATAGCCAAGGTGGGAATGAGGGAAGGCCCTGTAGGCTTTGAGAACATTCGTGTACAAAATGTCCAGGCAGTTTTTCCCCTAGTAGCAAAATTCACATGCTGAAGTGTTTTCAGGTTGGCATGATTCATGTCTCCAGCAATTATAAAAAATGCCTCGGGGTACGCAGTTTGGAGATGCTGAGGAAGCCATAGAGCACGGCTAGAGCTCTGTTAGCATTTGCGCTAGGCGGGAGATACGTGCAACCACCATTACTCAGCTGTTATCCCGTGGAAGGTAGAAGGGTCTACATTTCACCGATAAACCTCAATCAGTGGGGAACAGTGTCGCTTGGCAACAGCAGCGTTTGCACACCAGTCTCTGTTTACAAACATGCACAGACCTCCAGCACGAGTCTTACCAGACAAAGTGCCATCTCTGTCCACTCGGAACCTGGTCAGGCTGTTGAGCTGAATAGCTGAGTCGTCGATAGTGTCCTGCAGCCACATCTCAGTAAAAACAAAAACACAACAGTCCCTCATTATCCAACAGTCCACATGCTGTAGCTTGATGATGTCCGGCTTGGTGTCCAGCAATCAGACATTCATGAGTAGAACTGACGGTATCGCTGGTCTGGTCGGCCTTTAACCTCGTGCTAACTCCACCACGCTTGCATCGCTTCTGCTTCCCATCTCGGCGCTCGCCTTTCGGCCAGGTCTGCTTCTCCGTTCGCCGAAGAAAACAAAGGCGCTGGAGCATCTCGGTCAGCTCTCTGTGGAGTTCGGCTCAGTTTTTTCAAAACCTGAGCATGGTTTGACAGTTGTAGATGCATGTTTGTGTACTACTATCACTCATTTTAACTTTACTCTTTGACTTACTGGACAAAAAAGTTAACATTTAGAACTGTGGTCGCAGGACCTCCATACGCTGCAGCCTGCACGGGCGCCGCCATTTTAGATCAAGTACATAAAAGACTAGGAACCAATCAAAACACAGTCACTTTCACATAATCACAGGACAATTGACAGAACAGGTGAACTAAGGCAGTGAACATAATGTTTCATACTGAGTCTTTTTTATGTAAGAGAGAAGAAGAGAGAAAAGGAGCAAGAGGGAGAAAGAGAGGGAGAGAGTGGGAGAGACAAAGGGGTCATGGGGGATGGGGGAGTGTCTTTGCATTCAGTGAAAGTTTTGATAATGTTGCAGATGTCACTTAGTAATACTTATGAATTATTAATTTGTTTTTATCTGTCTGTGTGTGTGTGTGTGTGTCTCCTCTCCTTCATCTTGAGATTGTTGATTCCCAGCTTTCCAGACTGGTAATTGAGTGAGGTGTGGGTGTGTGCATGATAATTCAATGAGAGCTATCTTTAGCCTACTTGCTTAGAGATGAACATTTTTACATAGGTAGCATCTGTTCCCTGTGGAGCAAATTAATGCTAAAGTGAGAATGTGACCATTCCAAAAGTGATGAGTAGAGAATGATGTGGAAATAGACTTTATGACTTTACTCGTAATTGCATAATAGCAAAAGTAGCATATTTTATTTGTATATTTGCTTATGTAGTACACAATATGCAATATGTAAAAAGCAATATGGTAGTGTTAAAGTAGTGTAGCATGAAAGCAGTGTTTTATATAATATGCTTGTTTACCCCTGGAAATTTTAGCAGCTTCCCTGCCCTTGGTCATCTTCACTTCTTCACATCATTATGTGTGTCGTGCAGGTATATCGCCGTGATTCGGACACGTTTGGTGTTGTAGTGAAGATGTTGGTAGCGAAGGACCCGTCCCTTGAGAGACCAATCCAGACATCCCTGAGAGAGAATCTACGTGAGATTGGCCTGCGCTGCGTGGAGGCTATGGAGCAGTTCATCCAGGAGTATGACTCCAGAGAGCCAGGCACCATGTCCTTATTGCACTCGCACTGACACATGCATCAGTCTCCTGCTGAATCTTTTTGAGTAAAAATAAAGAAAAACAGTGATTGCCTCTTCCTGTAAATAATTACAGCAGATGACAGTGTTGTTTCACACAGTTTCCATGTGAAGGGGAAAAGTATGCTTCTTGTGATATCACAGTGGTTTGAAACAAGCGGTACTTCCTCGTTGACAGATTGTTGGCGCTTAATTATTTAACTTGTTTGGACAAGACGATGCTCTGTAACCCAGTTCAGGATACATGTTAAATGGGATCGGATGGAAGGTCATGTTGGGATATTGTGATAGTTGTAATACCAATAAGGAATCATTCATTTTGAAGCTAATTATCACTCTGGGTTCATTCTTTTACAAGTAGTTTAACATTCAAAATCCCATGTTAAAATAATGTTGCTACCTCCAGATTCTGTAGCTGCTTTTTGACCAGACTGTCCTGCTGATATGGTGTCATTATTGCATAGCTTTACTGAATAAGTTTACTGAATTCTGTTTTAAACCTGTTTTAAAAAGATAAATAAATGCTTAACATATTTTCTTTTTTCCCAGAGTCCCTAAAGGTTTATACAAAACAGGGTGCCTCTGTACTAAGTTGCTTTAAATGCCAAAATGTCTCCCAGCATGGTGTGACCACTTAAATTATTTTAGTAATTTAAATGATCACATACATAGCCCATGGCAGTGGATGAAATGCACTTAGGAGAACAACTTCAGACAATCTGTGCAGCCCCCTCAGTGGGAGACAGAACATTTTCTTCTCGTGAATTTATGGCTTTTTTCTTTTTTAAAGCTTTATTTTATTAAAGAAACAAGTCTTTTAAGCATGTTTACGAAGCTTTATACACATTTGAAAACACTGGGTTTCTTTTCTCATTGCAGTTGTTAATTATTTCATATTTGTTGTTTGTGGTGCTGCGTGTTATTAGATTATAAAGTCTGCAGGAACTCTCCTCCTAAAGCTACAGCGAAGTGTAAAGTTACTGGGTAAAACCGTGAGGGCTACACAGGGCAGATTCATTCTTGCCCTCTAAATGCACAGCAGTGGCCGTCAGGACTGTCTCAATCCAAATTGAATAAGGAGCTCGACAAACCAGGCCTGACCTTTCAAAGATTATAACATGACTATTTGGGAAAAAAGATGAACAAGAAAGTCGTTCAAGGATTACATGAACAACTAAATCTTTACTGTAAACATTACCATCACACACACTGACAGCAAGCCGTTGTCGGTTTCTCAGGGTCAGTCTGAATTTCTTCTTCTCGAGTTTTCAACGTTAGCCTGTTAATACTGACTTAAGTATAACCAGTGATACGATAAAATATTTAGTATAAATCTTTAATTACTGTTTAAAGGTTTTTGATTTAAAAAATCATTTTGATTAAAAGGTATATCTTTACACATTATGATTGCCTGGTGTTTTGTCAGAACGCATTTACCATCGACATCATTTACTGAAGTGTTCACACTCAACACACTTAACTGTGTGTGTTAGGCAGTTCTCATATTATCACAATCAGGATCAAATCATACATCTCCATTGTTTAGTTTTTTATTTGCTACTTATTAAAAAACATTCATTATGACTGGACTGATAGATATGGTTCAGCATTAGATAAGAACATATTCTTCTGTGAAGTTTGGGAGATATGAGGTTTCGTCCTGATAATTGCAATAGATAGTGTAGTGAACTGTGAGATCATTGAACACCTGCACATCTTACATCTCAACGGTTCCCTGTGTTTTTAAAAGAGAATATCTCGGGTACAAATACTAATATTATCATGTCAATCTATTTGTGTGTGTGTGTGTGTGTGTGTGTGTTTGCCTCTAATAGATGGATGGTGTATACTGGAGAAAGGGTAACTTGTTTTAATGAACGTACTTAAAGGGTGATGCTTACCGTACTCGGAGGTTAATTCTGCACACGGTGTGCTGAAGAAATCAGTAGTTAAATGTCTCTTTTCATTTCTTAGCATTTTTGTTGACCTGAATAATAATGTATGGCATTATCACAGACATGACCAAACGCTGAAGCACAAAATAAAACTGAGCTGCAGTCCCATAACAGCCGTGTATCACAGTGTATTCATTGGAAATAACCAGTGGACATTAGTCACTGTTCCTCTCTGCTGCTTATGTAATTATATCTCAACACAAGAACACAAGAACGCAGTCATTTTTCTAACATTCAAATATAGGTGACAACTTCTGATATGCAAGAGCCATTTTAGAGTTCATTTAAAAGGACCATTCACCCCAAAATGAAAATTTGATGTTTATTTGCTTACCCCCAGGGCATCCAAATTGAAGGTGACTTTGTTTCCTCAGCAGAACACAAACGCAG
>JBBKCR010005314.1:0-12968 GCA_037577295.1 Ladigesia roloffi | reverse complement strand
TACGGCTAAAGCTAATAATCTGCGTTTGTGTTCTGCTGAGAAAAAAAAGTCACCTTCGACTTGGATGCCCTGGGGGTTAGCTAATAAACTCTCGCTTTAATGCAAGCAGCTAAACACTCTAAAGCAGGATGATTTTCAAGGAAGTTTATTTTTGCAACTTATAAATATAGGGTGTAATTGGCCCTCCTCTCTTTCTCTACTCCTCTTTTTACTTTCCTGTGATTTCCATTCTTTTGCAACTCTCACTATATTGCCTCGTTTCTCTATTCTTTTACATCTCCTCTTCTTTTCTCTAAGAATAGAAACAAGTGGCAAACTGTGTTCTAGTATTGATGTGCGAGGAAGCATCCGGGTCTATGCTCTCTCAGCATCTCTCTCTTCTTCCATCGATTTATTTCGTTTCATTTCCTTCTCGATCTCTACTGTTCCCTCAACTTCCTTCTTCCCTCTTTTTCTTTCTCCCTCTCCTTCTTTTCAGCTCGCATGTTGTCTGCATCGCCATCTCCATCTCTCTCTCTCTCCCTCTCTATTTTTTTAACTTCTCACTCTCTGCATATTTTTTCTATCTCTCTCTCCTCCTCTCTGTCCTGTTCACATATTGCTGCGTTTCTTTCTCTCCTTCCATCACTCTCTTTCTCTTTTTCCATCCCTCTCTATCTCTATCCTTCCCTGAACTTCCCTCTTTATCTTTCTCTCGCTCTCTTTCTTTTCTGCTCGCCAGTATCTACATTTCTCCCTCCAAAACTCTCTTTCTCACTCTTTACTATTCTCATATCTCTTGTTCTCTTTCCCCGTTTCCCTCTCACCCTATCTGCCATTTTCTTTCTCTCTCTCTCTCTCTCTCTCTCTCTCTCTCTCACTCTCTCTTACACTATCTCTCTCTGTCTTTTTTCCTCCCCACTCTGCATATTTTTGCTACATCTCTCTCTTGATCCCATGTTTCGGCATCCCTCCCCCCTCCTCTCTCTCTCTCTCTCTCTCTCTCTCTGGTACTCAGTCATTCGGACCTGCAGAGCACCTCCGGTTTCTCGAGCTCCCACCGTGCTGGATCTGCCAGATCATGTGATTTGGTTTCTGCTGTGTGTGTGAGCGGATCAGAGGAGCAGGCAAACACACACAGCACAGCAGAGCTTTTCCTCCAGTTTCTGTCCCACCCAGCACAGAGGAGGAGCCCAATAATGAATACAGTTGTGATCTCTGTGTAGTAAAAAGCAAAGGAAAGCATTCTACAATAATGACTGAACAATGAGCACGACAGGGTCAGATGTGATACTCAGAGCTTCGCTTTACACGGCAATAAAACTATATCTGTTAATCACAAAAACTAATAAATGGACTGAAAAATATAAAAATGTCTTAAAGTAAGAAATATAAATATATAGCTAACAAGTATTTTCCTGTAGCTAAACCAAAAATCATTTTTATGCCAACTGCACAGGCACACACACATTGATCCTGAAACACCACCATCATGCCGACCATAATGAACACCACTAGAGTGCTACCTCTGGAAAATAATGGTCGTTGGTTCCCACAACACATGAATAGGCTCAATAAAATTCCTCTTATGTTAACCCCCCCCACACACACACACACTTTACACATGAAAAAAGTGTCTCATGTTTATCCAGATGTTTTCTAGGCAGCGCTTTGCTCTCCAGTGTGCCGGGCGGGAGTGTGCAGTGAGCTGATCCTCAGGGGGGCCTGATTTGAAGGGTGTGAGCAGAGAAGCTGCTGTCGCTGCAGTCGCTTCGATTCATAAACACATATGCAGCTGTGTCCCTGAAGAGACTGGACCGGGCACCAACATTCTCCAGGCAGCCAAGTCATTACATCCATTTCACAGACAGTAGTGGGAGAGGGGGAGGGAGGGGGCAGTGAGAGAGAGAGAGAGAGAGAGAAAGAGAGACATATGATAGAGCCATAATAAGAAAGGACAGCTCATATCCTGCAAGGAATAATGGAAAGAGAACAAAGAGCAAAGGCTGTGGGCAAGACTATATGATTGTGGTGTGCATGTGTAGATGCTCTTTGTGTGAGTGTGTGTGTGTATGTGTATGTGTTTGTGCATTTACACATAAGTAATAGAAATACTGCTCATGTGATTGAATGTATGCGCAAGCAATTATGATAAAATAGATTAAATCCTGTGTGTGAGTGTGTGTGTGTGTGTGTGTGTGTGTGTGTTATATGGGGATCCATTTAGGACAAAATACACAGAAACTTACGCACGCTCTCACCTCTCACACACAGCGCTGGTAGAATTTTGAAATACACTTTCAGCTTTTAACAATAATAATAATAATAATAATAATAATAATAATAACAATACTAACAATAATAATAATAATAATGTTTTTTTTTTAATTTTACAATAATAAGTATAGAATAATTCATCATTATTGTTTGAGTGTCGTTTCTAACTGTGAGGATATTTTTTCCTTTTTCTCCCTCCAGTTACAATGAATTAGTTCTTTTATGTCAGAAAACGGATTATTGCAGACATCTGTGCTCACATACGTGCACATTCACTGAGTTAGCTCTAAACTAATGGAAAAGACCCCGGTTCCATATTGTTTATATATTGATTTCCTGTGTCCGTTAAAATGTTCTTTATAAATAAAATATTCTACTCCTGTGTATTTCTGTGATTACATTTCGTATTTTTACACCAAACTAGTTAAATTATGGTAGCATGGACATTTAGTGTACTTGACATAATTGAGTTAAGCTCTGCACAGTCCACACCACCTTTTTTAAATAATAGAGTGTCAATCCCCTGCCTCCGTGCACATAAATCCTAACACACTTCACTTTCAAGTGCATTAGACAAACACACAATCCGAAAAAAACAAATTACATTAATTTGGTCAAAATGAGAAAAAGGCAGAAGTGTTGATGTGAAGAGGTGTTTGGGAGAGACTGTTGGTGAGAGGAGAAAAACGGTCTGGTGTTCTGACTATTTATTTATTTTTTACAAAATTGGTAGAAAAAAGTAGAAATATCCTGTAGGCATAAACACTAAACATGAAAAAAAAAAAATTAAATGAGCGGTTCTATTATTATTATTGTTAAAAGAGGCTGAAAGCGTCTTTCAAAAAATCTTTCCTGGCTGAAAAGAAAAGCTGCTTTGCCTTCTGTTACACTGAACTAAGTTCCTGGTACACTGAGACCTGTCACGCACACACACACTGACCCACGCTCTCTCACTGATGAACAGGCAGGGAGAGTTTCAGTGGTGTGTGCGAGAGGTGAGAGAGCTCACGCAAGTTTCAGTGTATTTTGTCTTAAACAGTCCCTCATAGTATTACGCTACAGTCTCTCTTCAGTGTGCGAGAGCACTGACTACCAGCCTCACACTTTTTTTTGTCAGAAGTGTGAAATGCTCCCCATCCGAGACTTAAGTCTGTTTTGTTAGAAAATCGATCTTAAAAGCACAGATTAGTTTTCTACTGTGGTACATCATAAATCGACATGGAAGTTATTTGGCACTTTTGCTTTTGCAAAATAAAAATACAAGCTGCAAGAAAATAATTAATAAACAGTTTGACATAAGTATACATTGCATAAACACTGCATAAACACAAAGTTCTAAAAAATATATGTGAGTGTAAGATCACTTTGTCTATTTTAGGAACAACGACCTTAATCAGACTCACATTTGAAATGTTTTGAGCATTTGAACATAATGTTCTGTTTCTACACACAATGTAAACAGTTTTTCTCTCTGATATCTCTTGGTAAGTAACATATAATTCCAGACTGTGGGAGATGAGGAAGAACGCTTAAAAAAAAAGAAATATATGTAAAATAACTAACACTTGCTTTGTAAATATTTGTCACCACACAGGCAGATTTGGATGCGCTGCTCATTTCCTGCTAATTATTAGTATTTTCAATACTTTTTTAATACTACAGTTACGTTAAAGTCTTGAGCCACCCCAAATTTCTTTATGTTTTGTTTTGAATAACCATTCTTGGACCAAAAATACTATTTTATGACTGTCAAACTGTTTTTTTTGGCATATTGATTAGAAATGAGAACAAAAAATTTGCTGTGTCTGTGAAAGACCCGAATAAAGGATTTCCCAACACTCAGCACCACCAATATACTTATCACATCCTGATCATCTGCAATCATCTGCTCCTGGTTCTTCACTGGTTCAGAACTTCAGTTAGATGGTTTTTGTTCTGCACGAACGGTTCATATGTAGGTCACTGTGTGTCTTAACAAACAAGAAAGCATTCCTCTGAAACTGGTCCGGTTGAGGGACTGGACTGGAAATAAGAGGCTTTGAAAGTTCTTAAGTAGAACGATCCCTCAACACTACATTAAAAATGCAGGAAAGTCTAGTGCTTTGGAAGCGAAATATGAAGAACTGAGGGGTGGCTCAAGATATTCCACAGTGCTGTATAGCAGAATATACATATCATCAGCTTCTGAAGTGTAAGGTATCATGAGAGGGAGATAAGTAATTAAAGTTGACGGGCATTTTTAGCACCGCACTTTCCATGTGTTGGGCTAATTAGCAGATACTTTCCCTGCCCGGCCCACTTGTGTTAGCCCTCACGTTCTCTCAGTCATCAACAACCCCAGAACAAGAACCGCCAGCACGCCGCACTCGCTATATGATCTACATGATGGCCACGCTGGGGCTCCTTCCTTTAATTACATGATGCAAGAAAATCACATGAGTCAGAAAGAACATCTTGATCTAATTACATGGTGTGTGCACATGGCCTAATATCTTCATCCATACTAATCAGTAGGAGGCACTTTTATGTTTACTTCTTCAGAGTTCCATTCCTGCTTTCCACAGGGGACGAAGGATGGACTTGAGGACCATTTCTGAACTAATTTGTATAATTTGTATAACTGGCAGTGCTGGGAGACCTGAGATACATCTTGCTGTAAGTTGCTCTCATCTAGTAATGATGAAGTTGGCTTCAGAGCGGATCCACTGCCTTCTACTGTAGTTTTCACCCTGAGAACACGAGCAGTGTGGACCCATGCCGGCAGCGCCACAAACAATATCATGTATCAAAACAACTCCTTATATGGACGTTCCGCCAGTTTGTGTTGATGCTCGAGGTATCAGACGCCATGCTGAGCTTTGGTGTTCCTGTGTCACGCTGAATCAAAGTTATTGTAATTTTGAAAACATGTAATTATAATTACCCCTAATGGTGTCACACACAAATGAACAGAAAGATAGATGCCCAATTTTTAAAAAATTTAAGATCTTAAAAAGTGACAAAAAAAAAAACAGGAAAACTTTCAGGATAGCCTCTGCCTACAGAGGGAGGGGGTCCAGAGAGCGGCCGCGCGGCCGAGTGGTAGCACGCTAAGCAAAAGAGCAGCACCAGTTTTTTTTAGCGAACAAATGTTTTTATTTTAAGAAAATGATTGCAAACATGCAATACAAAATACAGTTTTATATCCACTCGCACCCCGCCCCCCCAAACACCCATCCAAGCAGCACCAGTTTTAGACTGATTTACACCTCTTATATTTGCTGAATTCAGATTTTACTGATACATTCTGGGTTCTAAGAGTTTTAAATATTTTATTCTGGGCAAAAAAGGTCAAGAATGCATATGAAAACAATCAGCCTGATATTGCCAAATCGACTGTATTAAAAAGCGATGTGAGTAAAAATGATTATTTTAAGAAAAAATACTAAACTCGGACACATTCATCAGTTTTTGATGACTAATTCTTAAAATAAGCATTTAAATGTGTTTAAACATATTAAACATGAACATATTTTAAACATTTAAACACACTTCTCTGGTTCCAAACACAATAACAAACTCAAAGCTCAAGGCGATCTTGTGGCAGGTTGTTCTCGTCTAGTAAAGCTGAAGTTGGTTTAGAGAGGATTCGGTGCCCTTTGCTTTAGTCTTTGAAGGTATTTCTTGCTGGGCAATAAAGGTCAAGAACACCTCATCTCTTGCTGCTCTACTGTGTGTGTTTGTCTGCTGGAGCAGAAAGGTGCCGGTGAGAGGCAGACGTCTCCTGAGGGTTGATGTTTCTCAAACTGTCCTCACTCTTGCCATCCATTAATGATCAGAGAGACAATGCTGTTGCTCTTTCTTCTCCGCTCCTCCCTACCAGTCCTTCCTGACCCACTTAAGCGATGCGAGGGAGAGTCCGAACATTAGTGGAGGGGTAAAAGTGGGTCACTGGTTGAGCTTTATAGTGTCAACTTGTGGGGTTTTGAAGCTCCAAGGGTCAGCGCCCTGTGGTGGGGGGTATGCCTGGTGGGACATCACAGGCTGACTGACAGAAAGAGGCAGTTAAGCACTTGGGAGAGCTTGTCTTTGCTGCGGTAAATGTGGTGGGATGAGAGAGAGAGTGGAGAAATCCAGAGGGGTGGGTTTTTCTGTCATGGAGCGTTGGGCCAGTGTGGAAGAGATCGCTGCGGTTTCAGCTGCTTCCTTTTATTAAGCAGGAATCTTTGTAGAGATAGCGAGTGTTTTATAAGTTTTTCCAGCCAGGTTCTTCTGCCTTTTGTCTCGATGAGTGATGGCACAGAATAAAACATTTTGTTCCCTGAAAACCTTTTTCTTAGTTAGATAACCAAATGGAAGCAAGAACCTTCATATATTGATCTCCAAAGTGGGGCAACTGAGGCATAAGAGGATTGCAAGGGAAATCCCTGGCAAAGGCCCTCCCTCTACCCCAGTGGTCATGAAGGTGTTTGAGAGGCTGAAGATCATCTCCTCTTTCTCTGCATTTAACCCATTTAACCAAGTGTAGCAGTGAGCAGCCAGGAGCACAGAGCTCTGGGAGCAGGTCCCTTGCTCGAGAGTAACTCAGTGGTGCCACTAGCAGTCCTGGGATTCAAACCCATGACTTCCTGATAACACTGCCACTAGCACCACAGATCGGCTCCAGTTTGCCTTCGGACCCAACAGATCCACAGAAGATGCCATCTCCCATGTCCTGCACACCATTCTCAGACATGTAACAGGGTAATTGTGTGAGACTGCTGTTTGTAGATTACAGTTCAACGTTCAGCGCAATAGTGCCCAGGGGAATGCTCACCATGGTTTGTATGCATGGGAGCTGGATTTTTTCAAGGGTAGATCTCATGTAGTGAGGGTGGGTACACTCACCACTGCTGTACTCCCTCTACACTTCGGACTGTGTGGACACTCATGGTTCTATCACCATTGTGAAGTTTGCCAATTACACAATAGTGTTGGGCCTCATCTCCAACAATAATGAGACTTGATCAAGGTGGTGAACTTCAGAAGGAGACATCCTTACCTTCATCACCTTGTTTTACCTTCTGACCTTCTTTAAAATGTTGCTATGGATCTTGATTGGTGTAGTTTAGGCACCATTTGACAGGTTTTGATAAGGTGTACCAAGCTGAATTTCATAATTGAATGGTGGATGTTGACTTAAATCTTGCTCTACAGGTCCCAGATATAGAGGTGGACTACTGATGTAGCACTGATGTATTTTGCTCTGGATAATGGCATTAGCTAAATGCCGTAAATGTAATTTAGACAGCAGCTTGACTACAAGCCTTTTGTCAACAACAGAGTTCCACTGGAGAGGGCGCTGTCCTTCAAGTATCTGGCGTGGACCAAACACTTTCAGGTCCAGGAGTAGGGAGCACCTGTTCCATCTCAGGCGACTGGGGAAGTCTCTCCATTCGTGAAAGCAGAAAATTCCTCCCTCCCTTAATAGCATTACCTTAATGGACTGATACAGCACCTCAGGGTGTCATATCATGTTCACTGTCATCTTTCATGTCTGCCTGCATTATTTATTATTATGACATGGACATGCTGCCACACTGTGCCTGCTGCTATTTTGCTTTACAGGTCCCTACTCTGTTTACATTGCTGTGCTAATATTTCAAAGCATTTTAATATCCCACTTGCATATTGTACATATGTATATCTGCCAGATTTTTGCTTCACATATCATTAACGTCATAAAAAGGAAAGTTCAAGACACATTTCACTGTGTGTGGTAGTTGTATAACTCCGCGTGTGACAGATAAATAATCTTGAATCTTGAATGTTAAATTACTTTATAAAAATAATGCAACAGATCTGGTCAATCATGTTCTTCCAAAGACACAAATAATTAGACTAAGTGAGGTTTAGAACTGATTTTTGAGTTTGGTTTAGAACACCAGTGGGGGAACTGAACACGTTTGTATTTATGAGCTGTTGTGATGATACCTGAGCAGGTGCAACTGTGGAAGCTCATTGTCCTTTATCTGTTATCTCTTGCGGGTCTCCAAGGATTACCACCCACCCCCACCCTCCCCAGTTACATTGGATATTGAAATGCGGTCCATGGTCCTGAAGTGGATTCCAGCTTACTGCCTGTCAATCAAGTGTGACATGATTGCTTTCCTCTGTTAGCCTTTGTTACTGATATTTGTCTCACATTGTAGGAGCCGTAAAAAAAAGCTAGAATACCCACATAGGGGAAAAGAGAGAGTGAGAGCATGGCATCGGGTGGCTCAGATTGCTTAAAGCGATAGTTCATATAAATGAAATTTTGATGTTTATCTGCTTACCCCCCAGGGCATCCAAGTCGAAGGTGACTTTGTTTCCTCAGCAAACCACAAACGCATATTATTAGCTTTAGCCGTAGCAGTCTGGTAGTCATTTAATGGAAGTGGATGGGCATCAAGCCTTTCAAAGCAAAAAAAAGCATGCACAGACAAGTCCAGACTACACCCCGTGGCTCGTGACGGCACATTGATGCCTTAAGACATGAAACGATCATTTTTTGTGATAAACTGAACAGTATTTGTATCATTTTTTACCTCTGAAAGACGACCGTCTCGAGATTCCAGCATTTGCGTATCCTAGCTCCAGACGGTCGTCTTTCAGAGGTAAAAAATGATATCAATACTGTTCATTAAATGACTACCAGACTGCTACAGCTAAAGCTAATAATCTGTGTTTGTGTTCTACTGAGGAAACAAAGTCACCTTCGACTTGGCTGCCCTGGGGGTAAGCAAATAAACATCTAATTTTCATTTTTGGGTGAACTATCGCTTTAAAGTCCCAGGAAACACAGTATAATATATTTTCAAAAGCATTGTTTGAAGCTACTGTGTTATACTAAATAAAAGAACAAAAACAGGAGAGAAATATAATAAAACAACTGAAAATGTAACTACCAGACCTCTCTAACAACTGCCCTAATATTTGCTCACAGGACTTACATCCCTTCTACTCTGCATTGTTGCCCAAATTCCGCCCAAGGCATACATTTGGAAACATTTCTTTAGATTAAATGATATTGTTATAAAGAAGAATGTCAACAAAGAAACCTCTCGTATCTTTTCTTTATGCTTCAGGGGTTTCACCCTTGAAGGGGCATCTGTAATGTTTTGCCCTCATGCCCTGTCTTTGTGAGTATTTGCCTTGTGTTGTGCTTTTGTTATTGATTTCCCTGGCCCTTCCTCAGCCCCTGTTCTTCCCTTGTTCCCATCCCTTCATGTAGTATCATGAATACGTTTAAGTACCACGGTGCTGTAGTCTGGTGAGGTCTAATCTCACATCCACTTGTTTGTGCTGTATGTTGATTTACTAATGTTTCTAGCGGGTTCTAGTAGCTCTTTATTCCTCGGATGTGTTTCATTTAATCCGGTTCACTTATAATCTCGCACATACATCCAGCACCTACGCCTCTCATTTGTGACACCTACCTTGACATTACCAATTATAAAGGTAAAATGAGAAAGGACAGAGTGATTCAGGAACAAGGCTTTAATCTCTGTTACACTCCAGAAGAAGCAGAAGAAGTGCGCTTTATCTCATCCTACTGGCTGTTGACTAGTGACAGGATGCTTGGAATAGTACACCACACTGTGTGAGGTATTAGCAACACAAAGGGGCTTATACAACACCGACCAGCAACCTTTACTACTTCAACATGCTGTGGCAGGGGCCTAGGGATGTGGGCCATCTGATGTCTTTTACAATTCAGAGAGGAGAACTCTTCCTTCTCCTCTTGTTTTCTTCCTCTTTTCTTCTCTCCTCTTGGTTTGTTTCTTTCTCTGGGGTGAAGTGCAAAACAGATGCTTTATCCCCCCAAGCAGAGGATGTTCTCTACACACACACACGCGCACACACACACCTTTGTTCACACAGAGGGTTTTTTTATGTGACCTGGCAGAAATTTCGAGCAGGCATTCGTAGCCTACAGAGCTTTGGTCCATTTTAAAAGCTTATTTACATTTTTGCCACCCCTATTGTACTAACAAACCATAAAAGTCCTATAACTTCAAATCAATAACTTTATGTGACCCTTTGACTGATGTAGATTAAAACAGTGTTTCATCGCTGGGCTCCCAGAGGCACACTGCCCAGCACATTTTATTACTTTCCATCCATTAACACACACCCATACATCAGTTTGGGGTTTTTAATGAGCTGATTAGCCTGATTAGTTGAGTTAGACATTAAAATATGCAGTGCAGTGCCTTCAGGAGAGGCTGTCCAGGATAGTTTTGCAGATGATTCATCAACAGACGAATTTAAATTAACAATTTAATTGTCCTTTTTTGATGAACATATGCAACAAATATAGAACAAGTCAAAAGTGGCCAAATTGGTACACTGGCAATCCTGCTTCCTGTCTATAGCTATCCATTCTGTGAAATACATAAATATATATATTTACATTTGTACATTCATAAAGCAGTGTGCAAACTCCATCCACCACTCCCCAAATCTATGCCTGAACTTGAGTGTTTGACGGGGTTGCTGGTGGGGTGGAGGAGGAGTATGTACTTTGGAACGCGAGTGTGTGACCAGGGGTGGGTTTCCCGAATACACCTTTTTTTTCCCGTAAAACACATGATATTTGTACGTTTCTGAATACCATATTCGACTTTGGCTCCACCCCTAATTTATATATGAATGTATATATACTAATAATACTCATTAGTCTATTTCTTTTCGTCTCTTCACCATGTGTCAACAGTCTCTGGGAACTTAAAAATGAAATTTGCTTTGCTGGCATTGATTATATATGTATATTATAGGATGTTAGTGTGTGTGCTGCAGAGTGTGGATCTTATACAGCAGCTGGAGTTCACATACACCTCAGGGTTACTGCTGTGCTGAGAACAGTTTATCAACCAAAATATCTGTCTGTCTTGTGGTCAGAAACTGACCACTGTGCAGAAACCAGCACAAGCTGTGCCTCATCAAAAACCTCACTTCTGCACGCCAGATGCATCTAAACAGAAGTGCACAGTATCACATTCTAACATGCCACTACCCCGATGAGCTGGAAATTGGCCCAATGCCTTCTCACAGGTGGACCTGGGGGGGTTCTTGCCATTAGAAAATGTAGTAAACAGGTCTAAAAAAATGCAGAGAACTAAATGGTGTGCAGTCTGTAACTAGAGACTACTAAGCACAACTATCTGTTCAGTGGAGGTGTGTAGATTCGTACTACACACATCAGAAAACATGGACTGTGACAGTTTTTGCATTTTCTTTCTGAATGCTGAATTTAAAATCAGCTTGAGGTAGCATGAGGGCATTTACAGCTACAAGTATTTAGCATGAATCACTCAGGGATCAAAAAGGTTTTTATACATAACCACCCTTAAGGGACCATGAATAATTAGACTGTTGGCTGCTCTGTTGTTTACAAATATAGCTTTTGAGCTAGTGCATGTGAGGCGATGCATCTGAACTTGGGCTCTGTCGACCATAATAAGAGAGAAGCAGGGCTTTAAAGCTCTCAGTAAAAATAGGCCTATATAATGTTTATAACTTGCATTCGACTGTAAAATATATGGGTTTGGAATAGGAGAGACAATAGCTAATGCAAAGGAGTGTTTATTTTATTTATTTATGCATAACCACCCACAGTGTATCCAACAGACACAAAGCATACAGTCATATTTAAATGGAGGTTTCCTGACATGTTTGCTAACAACACAAAATAATGAAGCCATGTTTTAATGCTGAGTGTTAATTTGACCTTGCTGCACATTCAGATTTTACTATACTGGTTTTAACTAGTGAACAGACCTTTCACTTCAGCTTTATTAGTCATATATAGATGACAAATGTGCATAAAGTAGCTATTTCTCATAGGTGAACTCACCACAGCACACAGTGTGAACAGCATGAAATCTGTTATTTGTATTTAAACGCCTAACAGTCCAGGGATTCAAACCCTTGACCTTCTGATCATCCTAACCACTAGGTTGTGAGCTACGCCATTTTAGATTTTCATGTCTTGGACAAGAGAAACAAGTCAACTTGACAATAAGAGCACCAGATGTATAAATTAAAGAATATAAAATACAATATTTACGTTTAATTGTTATAAATAAGGATCTGTCCATGTAAATGTGATTCATGTGTAGACATAAAGTGGCAAATAGATACCTGGATTACACACATTTGCAGCAGTCAGTGTTAAATGTATGTATGGTAAACAGACATGAGTAAACACTGAGCTGTGGGAGATAGAGGTTTTTGAGTTGGGAAGCCTGAGGACCGGGTGGTAGAGACTGTAGAAACTTTTCTTGAGTCTTGTAGTCCATGCAGCCAGGCTGCTGTATCGTCTGCCAGATGGTAACAAAGCCTACACCATGCATGCTGGGTGGCTGTGGTCCATAATGATGCTGTGGAGCTTCTGCAGGCGCCACTGAAGGAGCATCTCCTGAATGGAAGGGATTCTATTGCCAGTGATGTTCTGTGCCACCTCCAATTCTGTCTTTAATGATTTGCTCTGTTGGCAGAGCAATTCCCGCACCATACTGTGATGCATCCTGTCAGCAAGTTTGCAATTTTGCAGTATGAGATGTGTGTGATGATGCTGGTGCTCATGCCAAATGTCCTCATGCTCAGCAGGAAACAGAGCCTCTGGCAAGCTTTCTTGAATACGGTATCCATATACTGCCAAGACGAGGTACCCCTGATGTGCCCACAAGGGACTTAAAGCTGCTGAC
>JBBKCR010005303.1:0-12969 GCA_037577295.1 Ladigesia roloffi | reverse complement strand
AGACCGAGTCTTTGAAGGGTCGAGACCAAGTCGAGACCGAGACCATTGGTTTTCAAAAGCAGTCGAGTCCGAGTCAATACCAAGTCGAGACCGAGTCGAGACCAAGACCATAAATACAAGTCACTTTCAATAGCCATGATTTAATATCACCAGTTCATAATGAACAGTTAGGCCTAAAAACTAAGCTAGACTAAAAATGGTTTACAGGAGCAGTCCTGTACACTATTAAGGGAGGGAGGTCTACTTAACCATGTGACTTTTTACTATAATTAATAGGATTTTAATCACAGTTAGGACCTGTAGAACAAATTCAAATTTGCCAGTGGTATGTGTAGATTAGTAGGCTACTTCACAATATCATTTTGAGAAAACAGTATGCCAAACACAGACGTACACCCATTACACAAAATGCACAGTGTAATTTTCAAATAATGCCAGTCAACATTCCATGCTTTTAAAAAAAATATTATTATTATTATTATTTTGTACTGATGGATAATTGTTGGCGTTTTTTGTTACCATGAACATATAAAAAATAAACTGGTCTCGAGGTCTGAAATGACGAGTCCTCCTCCTTCTACTGTCCGAGACCGAGTCAAGACCGAGTCTTTGAAGGGTCGAGACCGAGAAAGCAAAAAATGGTCTCGAGACCGGTCTCGAGTACTACAACGCTACTAGTGTGGCAGTGAGCGGTTTGGGACACTGGCTCAGCTCCTCCGTTAAAATATTAGAGTTACCTGCAGCAGTTCCAACAGTAGAATGGAATTCGATGCTGATTGGCTGCCCGAGGCGCTTCAAGCAGCCAATAAAATTCTTCCACTGTTTTCCAGCGTTGAGTGTCCATAAATTAGGATCTCTGCCAAAAGGAGTTTCTTACTGAGAAGCTGGAAAGGCAGGCTGGGTGTGACGGTGTGAGAGCTGAACTTCACTGCAACGTCGTACGCACGTGTTTCTCACAGGTAAGTTTTAATTTGATACTGTCACATTTTGCCTTACTTGTTGATAATTTAATCAAATGAAGTATGTGCAGAAATGCTTTAAATTTGCACAAATATGGTCTTGTTCTGTTTATGAAGATCCACAACGTGGAAAGCCTGATATAAATACCTGAGCATGTCAGGCATAAAGAAGATGAAGCATATAAAGAAAACAAATCATTGTTCTGCAAAACTCTGATTCTGCCTCATCTTTAATGAAACCTCATAATGTGCCATTTGGTTTTAAGCAGATTCATAGAAGTGACATTACAGGAATCAAGTGTATAGGAATCAGCTCTCTCTCTCTCTTTTTCTCTCAAATTCTGTGTAGCTTTATTGCAGAACTGTTTCAGGAACTGTGTTGCCAAAGCTGTACTTTTAAAGTAATATAAGACAAAAAATGAACACCTTGAGAGATTAAAAGTGATTTCTCTCTCTCTCTCTCTCTCTCTCTCTCTCTCTCTCTCTCCGTCTGTTTCTCTGTCTCCCACATGTAGAACTTGTGGACCATCACACTGTCTGTTCATCTGTCCTCTTGTAGTCTTCTCTTCTTGTCACTGCCACCATGGCTCCAACCCTGGCCACAGCGTTTGCCCGCCGCTGGTGGATGGCAGTAACGGCCATCATTGAGAACCTGCTGTTTTCGGCTGTATTGCTGGGCTGGGGCTCTCTGCTCATCATGCTCAAGTCTGAAGGCTTCTACTCCTATCTCTGCACAGAACACGGTAAAGAAGCCACAAAAGTTTACTACTGTATTATAAAAATTTTCACCCAAAAGCACAAGCTCAGAATGCAGGCCATGTGTGTGGTAGTGGCCTAGTGTGTAAAACACTCGCCTGTGAATCCGATAACTACAAAGTTGCCAGTTTAAACCCCCACACTTTCTACAATTTTGGCCTTGAGCATGACACTTAACCCTCAGTTGCTCCAGATGGTCTGTCCCTGTAACTAATGATTTTAAGTCTCTTTGGGTAAGAGCATCAATCAAAAAACCCTTTACTGTTATAACCTCGAGGGTCCCTTGTATATGAAATATTTCTATTTGTGAGTCATTGTGAAATGTTCACACAGTCAGTGCTTAGATGGTGAAAAAATATAAAAACTCAAAAGAATTGTAATGTGACAGCAGTATGTGTTGTACACAAAATGCCATGTTGTCTTTTATTCTGGATCTAGTTTACTATGACTCTGTTGTTCTATTCTAGTTATCTAGAATACACTGTGCTCTAACAGTGCCAGAGATTATTATCAGCTGTAATTTAGCTGCAAAGCTAAGCCCCCTGTAAAAGCCCTTTGTGCGCTTCTTCACCACAGAGGAAGAATGAATTCCTCTCTGAGGAGCCTCACTTCTGTTTTGGACTGCCTTTCGTCCCTTAAATCACACCCTTTATCAGTGTTCACTGCATTTAGAGTCATCTAGAGGGCTGGGAAGATCAGATGTAGTTCCAGGGGGGATTCAGTGACCTGACCAAGATCAGCCATAAATTGAGAGCCCTATAAAGAGTGGTCCGTCGTAACAGCTTACACTGTATGTTAGTGGGGAGTTTTTTTCTTCTCTTTCTTTACAAGACACATTCTCAGCCTTATTGTGTCACGACTGGTTTATTGACTTCAGTATTGACCCGCTGGCTCAAAAGGGTCTAAAGAGGACTCTTTTTGGGTCTGCCTTTACCTGAGTACCCCCTGTCTCAGGTCTCTTCTTTGTTCTCTGGAATTTGAATTTGAATCAGTGAGAAACCAGGACCTGGTAAATTACAAAAGTCAGGTTGATGGGCACAAAGCAGGAGAGTAAATGGAGAAAAGAAGTTGCAAATGAATGGAAACTGTAGGAGGCCTATGAGCTGAGACTGACCTGGCTACAGGAACAAAGAGCTGACCAGTGTGATCTCCGCTGGTAGCTGCATATCATTGTGTCTTCAACACCTTTAAAGAAACACTCCAGGGCTATTCGACCTAAGGTGTACTCTGTCTCATCTGTATCTTACTGCAGATCGCAACAGGCTGTTATTTCTTTGGGTTTAAAAAAGAACAGAAAACCCGTTTACTTGAAATTATCTTATCATAGAAGCCATGGGGAAGTTGCATTATGTTAGGAGAAGTCACAGCTCTTAATCTACCGAGGGCCACAGGGTGTGCTGGAGCCTATCCCCATTTCCATCTGTGCTGCTAATGTTCCACCTCATATTCTTGCCACTGGAAAGTCATAGGCTATCACTGAAAGAACGAATAAGACAGATTTGATTTACAACCTAATTAACAACCTTTTAGTTAATGAAGGCATTCTGTAAATAGCTAGGTTTCACATAGACGAGGGTCAGTTCCTGTATGTGGGAGCTGCTCAGTGGCAGACTTCACATTAATGAGAATAAAAAGTTCACATGGATCAAAATGTAATAAACTTGGCGTGGGTGAAAACTGTCCATTCTATTCGAATGGCAAATACAGATATGGTTTAATAAACAATGAGGTATTAAAATGCCTTCATCAGCAGTGCAACCGGATAACTTTTATGTGGGCTCCTACTAAAGAGATATGGGTTGAAGGTATTAATGGCCCTTCACTGTAATGTAACAGATGTGTCAGCTCCAATCACTTAAAGATAATAAGAGCAACATCAAGTAAGAGGTGCTAATCAGACGAATGTCCCTACAGCAAACAGATAAACCACAAAGCAGATAAAGTCACAGAGGCCGTTGAGGGCAGGAATGTGCTGTTTTTGAGCATGACCCACGTGGTCTGATGGTCATTGCCTGAGTCACATGGAGCAGTGGTTTATGGCTGTATGAGGAATATACTAATTCCAGCACAAAATGTACAGCTCCTCAGCAGAAACCCTCAGATGAAGCAGGCCTTTGCCCTACCATGGACTGTGTGTGCGTGAGGTGGCCCCGCTCATCATCTGTTCCTGAAATTATCAGATCTGGCAACCACACTGAACTGGCAGTAAATGAAAAGGGCAGTTTCAGCACTAACGTTACCTCCTCTGTGTCCTGTTCCCATTTTCCGTTGGACTCACATTTAGCTGGTCTACCACTGACCAAAGCATTTCTGATGGGTGGATTTAAAGTATTATATCGTTTTATACAGATAAATTAGCCTAAAGCGACACTGTAAAACCATTGTTAGATTCTACTGCCACGCAATCTGTTTGCTTTTGACCACGCATTCATCAGAGTAGCACATTCAACTTCATATTGATTGCCTTATCTTTAAGTGATTGGAGCTGATGGATCTGTTACATTATGGTGATGGGCCACTGATGCCTGCAATGCTCACCTCTTTAGGAGAACATTATAACTCAGTTATAATATAGCACTGGTGATGTCCTCAAAATAAATTCTCCCCAGTTTCTTAACCTTATCTCTATCCATCATTTGAATAGTAATTTGAAACTCACTCTTTTAGTAGAAAACATACTTAAATCTGTCATTAAAATAATAAGCATATTAACAGCTATGAATTCCATTCAGCAATTAATAATGAATTAATGATGTATCACTAAACAAAGAAGAGATATATGTAAGCAAGCTTAGAAATGTGTCATATGTGTCATATGGTCTTCTGTAAGGGTTTGTTGGCTAATGATCTCTAACTTTTTGTGCATGTCTATATGTGCCCAGCATGAATGGTGGAGGTGATAATTCTCATTTTAAAACATTCTAAAGGGGGAAAAATAATTAAAATTTCTTTGTAACTCCAAGCACGCTGTAATAAATGAAGATGTGGACATATGTTTTGGATTGTTGCTGCGGTTTTAAAGGATGTAAAATAATATGTTTGCTTATCTGCATGATTTGGCTTTCCATTCTTTACTGCTTTTATTTACCACTCTGGTTCTGAAATTCCCAACAACCCAATAATAGGCCTGTCCCTTGAAGTAATGTAGAAACACATCACATGCCTCACAGCCCTAGCAAAAACGGTTCTTCATAGCACCAACAAGTTGGAATTTTAATATAATAGAACCGTTTTTAAAAGGTCCTCTTGCATAAGTAAAATAATAGTTTGGAGAAGAATCAGACTGGTATATATAATATAGTTAAACCTTTATTAAACCCCTGAAGGACATCTTTTGAACAATGTAGCTAGCAGGTACATGTTTTCTGTTTCTCCACCACTATTAGCCACTTATGTTTACTTCGCCTTGCATTTTGCTGAGTGAGCCTGGCTGCTATCTTTCAGGGAGTGCCTGCTGATAGTAGTGGCATTTCATTGCTAAGCTGTTTTTAATCAGACCTCCTCGTGCTCACACAGTCCTTATATGCAGTTTAACTTACCAGTGCTTAGTCTGACTGCACTATATGAACTAAAAGTGCTGAATCCACAAGCCATCCTGTATATGTAAACTTTAAACACACACTGAAGCATTTGACAAACAGCTGTATGTGTGTTACAACAATATTAGGAATGATTAAATTATGTCTGTAAGATGTGAGATTCCATCCAGCATTTGAAAGTACACTTATTAAGCATTAACCAGGTTGCTAGAGTACATCTGGGAAAGTTGCCACTTTATTATTGGAACACTGGATAAAATGATTGATCCTGACTGGATAGACTCTACCCGGGCAATAGATAAAATTTTGAGAAATAGTTTGACCTATCAGTTCTTTTATATCTTTGGCTAATGATTAATAACAGTTTGTGTTTCCTTTTATGATGTCCACGAGAGCTATTGAAGTAATATGTAATCCTTTTGTGGCACAGACTCCTGCATGTAACTACAGTAAGCCAAGAGGCTGAGTTACAGTGATTTTACAGTTGTTTAAAAAAACCTTAACTATGGAAATGTCACAAAGTTTCCTACCATCATAAATAATTTAAAGTAAAATGGTTCCTTTATTAAGCAATATAATTTGTTAATGGTAGGCTACAGCTGACATATGCATAATGGGGAGTTATACTGATATTGGTATGTACATTCATAAATCCAGCATTAAACATGTCTCAGACTAATCAGGTCTTAGAATAAAATTCGTTTAATTACATAGATCTTTGAAAACCGTGACAGACCCCATGCAATCGTTTGCAAAAATGTGAACCGCCTGAGTCAATTTACATGCATTTTCTAACTTCAAAATGGGAACAAACTTAAGAATGTCATTATTAGCCAATATTTCTGCAAAAGTTTATTTGCTGAAAAAAAGGAAACATGAAATGTACTATAATCCCCCATAATGTTCAATTCAAGGCTGATTTCAGAACAGATAAAAAATATCAAATTTGATCTGATATGCCTCAAACAAGCCTAATTTGATGTCAAGCATAGTGGCTGTGCGTTAGCAACCCTCTGCTCCTATTTTTGCCTCGTTGCTAAGAATAATTGGAAGTAGGGCATGTTAACCTTGCACATGAACCATTTAAATGTTTCTTGCTATCAGAACAGTATAAGGAAGTATTTCTCATGAGCAAAATAGCTGTAACTGGCTATGCTGAGTGCTTTATGGGGCCTGAACCAGAGCCAGAATGGAATTATGGATCAGGAAAGACGTCAGGACTGGCTGGAGTGCCCCAGTTGTAGCTGGACTCGGCCCTCAACGTGCCGCCTGGTCACCTGGGCAGTGCTTTGCGGCCAGGCGTTAAGGGCGTCAGAGAATTTCTCAGGGTGGCAGAAAGCCCTCCTCGCCTTCTGAGGACCATAATGCCCATGCTGTGTTTGAGGGGGTGGCACGTGTTTGATTTGGCAGGGGAAGAGGGCTGCTCCCGTCACTACTCTGAGAATATTTGACACACTTTTATATACACACGCTCACAAACATGCTTTCATTCCGAGCATGACTTTGCAGCTGGGTGGCAGCGTGCAGTTGGGAGGGTGGTGTGAATGCATAAGGGGGCTTGGATTTCATTTCACATTTTGCATGCAACACATGCTTTAAGATCCTCAGACCTTTATCACGGTCACTCGCCGTGCCAGGCCATAATTACTGGCCTTTGGATCACTTGGTCAGGACTGTTCGGCATGATTAATGAAACAGGGATCCTCCTTATTTGGCTCATCTTGAAAAAATCAGTTTGATGACTTTCTGCTACTTTTGTCGCATACGGACAGTTGGCATTGATAACAGTTTTGGCGTTTTTCCCTACAAGAACAGAACACACGTTGACTTAAAGTAGACTTCAAGTTAATGTCCACAATTATCAGTCACATACTACCAAGATTAAGTTGAAAATGCAGAGTATTAATAAGAGTTTGACCGATAATCAAGTATTGATGGTTCTGATCCTGATTCTTGTAAATATATTTTGTAGTTTTTATATATTTACTTTCTTGCATATTCTTGGAATAAAACATTTTTTCGTAGGGGTACAAACAGACAAAAATAGGTTGAATTTTAGGTTATTTTAATGATTTAGTGCTCGGTATTCTAGCACCTGCCTTGTGTTACATAAAAGATACCCTCATACACCCATTTTTAATGGATGTAGCTTTTGCCAGGAGAAGAGGTCATCAGGTGGTGACCAACATTACCAACCTTGCCTTGTTCCTTCAGACTTAAAGCAAGTTTCATCCTTCATTTTCCTGTATCAGCAGCTTCTTTCTGTCATTTATCACAGACTTTGAACAGCTGTTTACCTTTTGTGTCCTCTCAGACCAGCTTGTCATCAAATTCTATATCGATTGAGCTGAAAATTGTCAACATCCCACTTCCACTGTTAACAACCCTTATCCTGTCAGTCCTGGAAAAAACAGTTCATACTTTGTTTTTCTTTCTCTTTGTTGCTTCCTCACAGCCCTCCCTGTTAGTTCTACCAGGAATAATTTGTTTTCACTTAGAAGACCACATGACAACAATTGTTGTAGAGTTAGAATATATCATATTAAATCTTCTACACCGCACTGAAAGCTAATTTTACCACACAATTTCTATTCATTCAACATACTGTTTAACATATTGGGATAAAACATATTACATGTGCCATAATTTGTGTGACATGTTTTCTTCCAAAAGTGTTCAATTCAACAGACTCTGTAGAGGATGGGTACTTCTTCTCGCTGAGAAAATCAATAAAAAAAAGAAAATCAATAAAACATGACATGTGACTTTCATATCTAATCAACTCTAAAACTATGCAGTAAAGTATATGTTGAACTTCTCCTTTAAAGAAAAAAGATTGATATTAAGTTTTGTTCAGATGGTGACAATATGCCCCAAATAGACCTTTAAAAGTACGCCTTCCTGTTTCCCCTAACAAACCTGAAATGTCCCTCTCTGGTCTTGCCTGTGCACGCTACAGGTTATGACGGGCGATGTGATGGCACTGGAGGAAAACTGCTATTACAGTAGGATTCTGTGCCTGGCTCATTGTGTGGCGTGCCAATGCAGGAGGGTGGCAGGGGAGATCCAGTCACATCCAGATTGATTATGTAACATGCCCCAAGTGCCACAATAAACCCTGTTCCAGCAGGGTGCAATAAAAGAACCGCAAATTTGCACTTCTCTCTATCACAGTCTTATCTGAGTGCTCTACTGACAGCATGTCACAAGGACTCCCCACCCCATCCAATACTTTACTGCTGGCTCAAGGTTGCACAGTAAATCTGTACAGTTTCTGTGACAGGAGGCAGAACTCCTGCAAGCCTTCAAGAATTTGTTCACATATATTGCTTGTCGCTTTCTGTTTCAGGTTGTATGGCCTTCAGTATTTAACTGCCTGTTGAGTTTCTACTTCAATTTAGAGGGTCATCAGTAAATACCATCTACAAGGGGTCCTCAAGTTATGAGGGTCTCGAAATTTGACGTTTTGAGTCCATGATGCTCACATGGGCGAAGTAGTTTAGTGGAGGAAAAACATGCAGTACACGTGCTGTATGTATGTATGGAAATAATATATCATATTCATTTACACTCATTTTTCATCTTTTTTTGGATCACATCACTGTCTGTGCAATATTCAGTTTTAAACGCATAACATGCACAATCTTCAGCGTTTGTTTTTGCACAATCAAGGCTAAAGATTTTTTTCTGTCCAATTTCATATTCTTATCATGTGGGAGTTTGCCAGTCAGTTCTTGGTATATTGGACGTTTACAAGCATGCATGTCAACTTAGTGATGATTTTTCCAAGAACAGCCCTGCAGTATCTGGAGCAACACGTGCGGCAGTGGTGTGATAGATCCGCCACTCCCACTGTAAATGTCTGAAGCGTGTCACCTCAGACTTTAGTTCCACTCACGTGACTTCTCGGCTCCCTCTCACAAGTTCTGCACCATTAGAGTGGCCTTCTGAGCTGGTGGTGGTCAGCAGACGGTGAAGATTGTTTCTTAATTTATGAATCCTCAGTTCTTTTCTGCTGTTCCTGCAGTTGCAGGAACTAGATCAGCAAAGTGAGCCGTGTATTAAATGAGTGAGTTGTCTCAGGGTTTAGTTTTACACAGGTAAAAGTGGAATATGCAAAACAGCTGGAGACATGCGCAGGTGTGGACTGCCAACTGGTAAACTGGTCTGTGTGAGTGGCCAGTCCACTTGATGAATATGCATGCCCAGTCTTTTCTTATTGTGTGTATAGTAGTACATACAGACTGTCCCTATCAATGTATAATCTGCAAAAAGATGAAGATGAAAGGATTGTAAATCTATTCAATATGCTTATTATAAATATTTCTAGAAGATTTTACTTGTTTGAAAGAAATTGTATCTGGTGAAATTCTTATTCTAGCATGTAATAATGATTGTTTCAAAGTGTAAAGTGGATTATTTGGCTTGTTTCAAGAAATAAAACCTGCACTATTCACCAAAACAAAGACATTTCAGAAGATAAAAAACAACAGCCTCAAATGGAACATAATACATATGTTTGACTAGATTTAAGGTGTCATGATCACACGAACAACATTCATTTCCACAGGGATCTGTGAGTTCCAGCTAGCACTACTTATGTAGTATCAGACACTAGACTGGCCAAAGATGTCATAACTTGAACTTGCTCGAATTTAACAAATGCATTTACAACTTTAGCTGCTATCAGAGTGCAGCTTTCAAATTCATGTAGGTTTTTAAGGTAACCTACACCCACCTATGGCACATTTTGAGGATATGTACTTCGAAGAGCCATGCAGTAATGATGTGCAGGTCAGGGACCCTGTGGAACCTACCTGCTTTAATTAAATTTTTGGTTAATTGGTGATCTGGATCTGCCCTGACCTGTAGTGGTACTGTAAGTCATTAATAACTTGGGGCACTGGGACACCACTTTGTCAGTTTTTGACCTATTCAAGAATTTTCCAGAATATGCATAATTTTCCAATGCGCTGACACATGTATCACGACTGTGCAGTATAGATATTGTGATAAATCATATCACAGAACGTTCTTCTGAGCAGCTTGTGGGTAGCATCAGTACTTATTGAGTTGGAAATGTCATTTGAAAGAACATAATTAGCCATATTGAATTGGATTTAGTACACTGTGAGCGGGACATAAATTTTTAAATCAGTTTTTATAAAGAGTTCTTTGTTTTCTCAGACTATGAAGTTTTCGAAACTATGAAATAGTAAGACGGACATAACTGTTGGTGTATGTATATATATACATAGTTTTTTTCTTGTATTGTTTTATAAAGTGCTAAGACATAACATCTGTTGACTGCCATCATCATTCAGCCAGCTTACAACTACCGGTCTAAACTTCAGTCAGTGTAACAATCCATTAAAACAACAGAGGCCTCTCTAAGCTCCATTTATGTCTTAATCGTTATTCACTTTCCTTCTGCACAATCACTCTCTCCTGTATGTTATCCTTTCCGTAATCCTTATTAAAGTGCCCGATGAATGGAATAAAGGGATTGTATTGGTTAAGAGATTACTCTGATTAATAAAGCTTGTGGTGTTGAAATTAATTTTCCAAATCTTATGCACTTTTGTCTATTCCTGTTTGCTTCTCCAGATAACAGCTCAACCTTCAATGTCTCCCTGCCGGCTGTGGCTTCATCAGCGGGGGGCGATGAGGACTATCAGTATGAGGACTATCAGCAGGTGGCTCATGGTGATGGAGTGGAGGTGGTTCCCTTGAAGCCGGTGGAGGATGGTCTGCGGATGAACGGCTGGCTGATCTGTAAAGAGCAGGACGAGACGTTAAATCTGGCCTTCACTATTGGCTCCTGCTTCCTGAGTGCCATCGCGTTGCCCCTCGGTATCGTCATGGATAAATACGGCCCACGCAAACTCCGCCTGACTGGCAGGTTAGAAATGTCCAAGTAAACAAAACTGAACAATCTAGGACTAACAATTTGGTCCATTAAAGTGGCATAGGATAACGCAAAAGCCTCGTGAAGACAACTGATAAAAATTAATAATTAATAAATAAATTTAATATAAGCTGATTGACAGAAACCAACATTACCGGTTACAGTATTTATATCAGTAATGTATTTGTGCTTTTATGATTTTCAAGTATGTTTTAAAACTCATATTTTGGGAGTTATACGTATAAAGAAAACACATTTGATATCACTGTTGGTCACAGTGTTTCGTTTCTCGAATAACTGTTTCCGCTCTGATTTTAGTGCCTGCTTTGGATTGTCATGTCTGCTCATCGCTTACGGAGCCAGCAACCCCAGCGGTAAGGCTGCTGCTGATTTACCTCTCAGCAGATTGTAGTTTATTTCATTGTTTGTTTAGGATGAAGCATTTCTGGATTGAAATTTTAGCAACAATTTTGCATCAGAATGTTTTTCAGAGTATTAGCGCTGTGTCTGATGAAATGTGTGTGTTCTTTCCAGAACTTTCTGTTCTCATCTTTGTTGCCCTGATATTTAATGGCTTTGGAGGAATGTGTATGACCTTCACATCACTTACGGTGAGTGCCCATGACTATCATTCAGGCTTTCGATGAATACAGTGCTGCTGTTTTATCCAGGTTTGATTTTTGTGACCTCTTTTTTTCCTCTGAACATTTTCTTTATTGCTGTCTTGGTCTCATCCCTCTGTTTTTCTGTTTCTTTCTGTCTCTTTCTTTCATTCTGCTTTCATGTCTCTCTCACTGCGGTCACTTGGCTCAGTGCCCAGGGTCCTTTCTTTGCCCATTATGACTCTTTCTGCACGTTGTGTCCCAACATATAACGGGGGCTCTGGGGAGAGAAGAGAAAGTGAGAAAGAGGGGAAAGGGGGTTGATGAATAGAGGGAGGAAAGGATAAGAGAGTTCATCTCTCCTTTTGTCATCCTGGCCTAATGTGTCTCCACAATAAAGACCAGCAGACCACCAAATCAACCTTTTCCCTCTCTGCTTCTGTCTCTCCTCATACCTCTTTCTTTCAAACTTTTTTCATTCAATGTTTCTCGCTCTCTGTCACTTCTGACATTCTTTCCGACTTTCCCCCTATTTCAAACTTCCCTCTCTGTTTCTATTAATCTTTCTAATTGGCTTCTCTCTCTCATGCACATTCTCTTTCTCTTTCTTTGTTTCATACTTTCAAATTCTTTTGTTCATTTGTTCTATTCCTGTCTCGCTCCCTTTCTGCACCATTAGTGAACAGTGTGCAGCAGGTTAATGATTAGGCCCATCTCCGCCTCTTAGTCCTCTCTGCTGTTCCTGTTGAGTGGGTTTTGCTGAGGCGTGAGCTGTCTGTGTTAACTCCTAACATTGTGGTAGTCAGGCGCTGACCCGGCAACACAGGCTTGAGGTCGTAACCATGTCTAGGATGGCCGGAGGAGTTGTGCAACCCTGATTGCTTTATGGACACTGTGACTCTTGAATGCAGCAATGAACCAAATATGGGTCCATTTCATTGACTCTTCATGAAGTGTAGTATTTTACATATGCAGTTGAGGAGCTTTTGAGAATATAATTTTTTTTTACATTTTAAATAATAAATGGATGAAATGATGAAATGATGAGAGAGCACTGCTTATGTTAAAATGAGAGAGAAGGAGAAGAGGGACTTGATACAAATGTGATTTTCAGTGGAGGTTGGTACTTATATATATATATGTGTGTGTGTGTGTGTGTGTGTGTGTGTGTGTGTGTGTGTGTGTGTGTGTGTGTGTGTGTATGT
>JBBKCR010005282.1:0-12970 GCA_037577295.1 Ladigesia roloffi | reverse complement strand
TATCTATCTATCTATCTATATATATATATATATATATATATATATATATTGCCATGTTTTGTGTGCAGCACCCTTTAGCTAGATATTTCTTGCTAAAAGACACATCATCACAATTGAGTATTTTATTTTCTTTCATTGCTCAATTGCGTCTAGCAATAAGATCAACTTTTTTATCTCCATGCATTCTAGATTTAAAAAAATTAAATAGATGCAGAACTAATACATAGATGGGCTCTTACCAATGGAAGACTGGAATAAAACACTGCCTAGTCTGAAAAAACGAATCTGTTTTATACAGATGGAAGGACAAAAAAAAATTGAGTCTATGTATCCATCACTCTGTGTCACCAGTGTAAGCTAGCGATGGTTTGGTGTAAAAAAGGTGGCATTAGTGTACGATTATGAAATTGCTGAAATATGTCTTTAAAGGCTTTGCATTTTTTTCTTACATTTTCATTAAAATATTTCTCCAGGAGTGTTCACGGTTCTTTTACTGAATACTTTTCCTTCTGCACAAGAAGGATGGCGTATAGGAAGTAATCATATGCAAAAAGCCCTGTTGAATTACTTTTTAAAGAACCATTTAAAGAAATGTTCTTTGGGGATCCATGTCTTTTTTATGGCACTGATCCAAAGAAACATTTTTAAAGTGTAAGGTGTGCTTTCATAAGCAGGCATGCTTTCTGGGCACCTAGGATATGAATGCTCTACCAGTTTATGCTCTATATCTATGAACATTTGCATTAAAAAAAAACCCAACAGCATAAGATTAAACCTGGTAGTGAATGACTCTACAAACATATGAGACATATAAATGTACTGGCTTAATGCAACCTGCAGAGTTGGAAAGAGATTCAAACTGCCCCCCAACACCCTACCACCCCCTGCCCCCACACACACACTGAAATCTATGGAGGATGACTTGCCCAAGACACTCAGGTTCATTACCCAGTGCATATCTTTTCCGCTAGTTTCTTTTTTGAAGAGAAAAGGCATTGCACACTCAGGCTCTGCATTGATTATCAAAACCTCAATGCAGTCGCTGTAAAGTACCCGCACCCACTTCCTGAGATCTCATCAGCCATTGAGCAGTGAATACAACCGGGTTTGTATTCAGGTGGAAAACAAGGGGGGCATTACATGTACCAACAAGGGGGGTAATACATGTACCAACAAGTGGGCTAATACATGTACCAACAAGGGGGCTAATACATGTACCAACAAGGGGCCATTACACGGGCCATTACATGTACCATATTATGCCTTATGGATTGGTGAATGTACCCTCCATCTTCCAAGCATTCATGATTGACATGTTCAGTGATCTATTGGATAAGTCTGTCATTGAATATATTGATAAAATCCTTTGGAAGCCATTCTTTCATGAAACATGCCATCCATGTCAGGTGGGTTCTCTTGTTTGCCCAAGTTGTCACAGCTAAAAGGTGTGATTTCCACCAGCTGGAGATCAGCTTCTTTGGCTTTAATATTGGGCGAACAGCAGTCATTATGAATGTGGCCAAGCTTTCAGCCCTGTTTGGTAAAAGAAGTGTAGTGGTTTTGGGAGTTTGTGAAATTCTACTGCAGGTTTAGTCGCGGTTTTAGCTCAGTAGCTGCCCCTCTTTCGTATCTCTAGAAGGGTGATCCTTGAAAAGCTAACAATGATGCCAGAGAGGCATTTTGTAACACTTATTCTGTAATTGCCAGATCCAGCCTGACAATTGCTTGTAGAGGTGGATGACTCAGAATAGTGACAGTACTATTGCAGCACAGTGGAAAACTATTGTAAGCTGCATCTCTGCACCTTCTTTAGTTTACGCTCTGAATCAGAGTGGAATTTTGATACTGAGAACCGCAAGCTGCCTGCATTAGAGTGGCCTAAAGGAGTGAATGTATTGCTTGGAAGGGCTCAGCAACATTTTGTGAAGCTTACCAACTATCATATGTATATCTGGCAGGTAAAACACATAAACCTAGGCTCGGTGGTGACTTCTTTTTACTTGGTTCGACTTTTAGGTACTGTTCAGGCTCAAAAATGTTACGGCTGATTCAAGTGGTTGCACATGGAGCCTGGACAAGGAGAAACCTGGGGTCAACCAGGATCTGATGTCTCTCAGACAGTCCCTATGCATAGGTTGGATGGACACATGTCTTTAGTACCAGTAGAAAATAAAACAGTCATTCTTAAGCAATGCCAATGTTTTAAATGTGATTACTCTAGCTGCCTGTTAACCCTGCTGCTCATAAAATGTGAGTGCACTGCTCTTGCATTTGGTGGTGTAGCATGTTCAAATTCACAAGAAAGGCATAACTTATTTTTACACACATTGGAAGAACCTAAAATATGATTCATGTATCATGTATGGCATTTAGCAGACACCTTTATCCAAAGCGACTTTCATTCCTACTACAGGGGGCAGTCTCCCTGGAGCAACTTGGGGTTAAGGGTCTTGCTCAGGGACCCAGTGTTGGTGCTGGAGGTAGGAATTAACCCTAAGACCTCATGGTGCTCATGGTCCAGATTGCAAGTATCCTACCCACTGAGCTACCTTCACCCCATCTTTTCAGAACACTACAATTCAAGTATGTCATCCTAAATATACTCAAATCTCTACAAAAATGAATTGACTTTTGAAAACCCCAATCACTTTACAGTCACGAGAATGTGACAGATTGACCATGGCAAAATAATAGTATTGCATTTGCAGTTTAGGGGTTTCCAGTCTTGTATTAAATTGAGGTGTCAATGCATCCGATATGATAATCACTAAAACCACCTGTACAGTTGATTTGAATCATGTTAGAACATCTTCTGACATGAGTTTCTGCTATGTAGTTTCATTTTAATCCCATAATTTATTTTGAATGGACCAGTTAGCTCAAATAAAGCAACCCAGCTGGCATTTTAACGCGGAGTCAGCGTTTAATCAACATCAGGTGTGCCAGGTGTCAGTGTTGGATAACCGTTGGATTTTGTTTAGATTTTGCAAATCTAATCAACGCTGAAATAGTAAAGTCATTCCAACGCTGATTTGACGTACAACTCAAATTTTATTTATATTTCTATGTTGAATCCATAGTTAGTTAACAACACCATTTCAACCATTTGGTGTTCAACGTTGTTTTGATGTTAAATTAATATTTTTTCATAAACGAACATTATTTCAACCACATTTAAAAGTTTAAGGTTGGTCGAATGATAGCTGGGATCTCATAGCTTTGTTTAAATCTCTATTAATCACATGCTGAATAGGGGAAGGCTACAGGACAGTAAAATTGTTTTATGAACTGCCACCATTAGTGGTGGGAAAAGTGGTCTACAACCATAGTCAGTCTTACTAAGTTCTTACAAAGAATATCTATTTACCTCCAGTGTAGTCATGATCAATTCACTTGTTAAATCTCCTCCAGTCACATGAATCTGCCAAAGCAGTCATGTAAAACACAACTCCATATCTTTGAATGGTTTCTAATGGAACATCATGAGACAGAAAAAATAACTTCCAATTTTGGTATTTCAAATAACAGACTGGCTGGAATTGCACTAAGTAATGAAAGAAGGAGAGTGAAGGCTATCTTCACACGCTGAGACCAAATATGATCTCTTGCAGTCCTGGCCACAGATGGTGGTGGCAGCATTGGGGATTGAAATCTACTGATGAAAGAATCAAAACTGGCTCTCATCAGCCTGCCCATGTAAAGTTGTCTTGAGTGTGGAGACTCGCTGAGGTAGCTCAGCAAGAGCCACAAAGGACTCATGAAGCGCCTGCCACAAACAAGCCACATGTCGCTCCAGCTTCATAATCAGCAGCAGCCTGCTGCGTAACATCAGCACACATGACAGCAAACTCCGCTAGCTTGGTCGTTCTGTCATGAGAGGGGGCAGCCGCTACACCAGTGGATCACGGTGGAAGAACCTAAACACAGAGTATCACGAGAGAGTTGGTAGAACACGCAGTTTTGCTTTAAGTACAATCCTCAGATAGAGTAAGGATTCCCACTGGAAACTGCGCTCTCAATCACACATGGTATGGCAGGACAAGAGTACTCATAGTGCAAAATTCTGGTAGACTGGATGATTGAGAATGAAGACTCAATGACTGGGCCTAGACTACCTGACTTACCTGGCTTATATGTCATCTGACGCACTCATTTCTGTTTGCCCTTGTGTATCATGTGACGTATTTTTTGTGACAGAACCACTCTTACCACTCAAGGTTATAACCAGAATTGGACAGGTACCTTTAATAAAGTAATTAGTTATAGTTACTAGTTAGATCTTACAAATAGTAACTGCGTTATTAACTGAGTTACATCACGATAAAAGTAACTAATTACCAGGCAAAGTAACTTTTGCATTACTTAAAAAATATATCAAATTTAATATAAAATAAAGAGAGACGCTTTTATCCTGGGCAGAAGCTGCACGTCGTATAAACATTTTTGCCTTTAAACTCAGCGACGGAAAAGCAGCGCTTAAACTTCCAGTTTACAGAATCTGCCTTTGAACTTGGACTTGCTGTCGTTGTGACAGTAGCGGTTCTAGACTAAAATGACCAGGGGGGATGAGGGGGGGTCAGTGTGTTTTTAGGGAGCACATATGCGAATGGGACAGCATAGTGGGGGGTTACATGCGTGTGTTAGCGAGTGTGTGTTAGCGCGTGTATGTTAGCGCGTGTGTGTCAGCATGCGTGTAGCGCTTTAGGTAGTCCGTGTCGAACACACGTAGCGTTAGTTTCGTTCTTCGAGCCAGCGCATGTCGAGATTATAAAAATTATATTAAAATATTTGGCTGTTCAGAGCAGGGGGCCATGAGGGAGCCTGGCGCCTTTGTAGAACCGCCTTCTCTGCCTGATTGGCAAACCATGGAAATTTACTAAATCTAAGCCAATCATCGCATTCCCAGTTACACCACGTGTACAGACACACCAATCATCATCACTGGTAATGTGTCCCGCCCTGAACACACACACACACACACCAGAGAGAGACGCTGCTGCATGAAAACCGCTTCAGTGTTTTCAGTTATAGTAACGGACATTTTATTGTCAGTAACGGTAACGGCGCTGTAACGGGGGAAACAGTAACTGGTTTGATTACTCAACGCCGTTTATTTATAGCGCCGTTATTCTCATCACTGGTTATAACTGACAGATTCAAGTTATCTAAAATGAAAAATTCCATGTTGTGTTCTTACAGTGTTTTGCTGGTCTTCAGTAATAGTGCAGTAACTTTGTATTGGGTTGATTGAAGATGAACAACAAAAAAAGCTTTCCATGCCCCACAGAAAATGATCTAGACTTAGAAGAGTTGAATCCAGAGGTATATGACAGCCTCAAATCAGGTAGTATTGACTGAAAGGTCTAAACTAGTGGTTTTCCACTTCAGCCCTAGGGAGCCCCTTCTCTGCACAGTCTCAGTTATTCTCTGCCCACAACACACCTGATCCAGCTTTTGAGGAGCCTGATAATTACTTAATGAACTGGATCAGGTGTGTGGCTCAACCAGGGGATAATTGAAACTGTATAAGGGCAATGGGTCCCCAAGCCTGGAGATGGAAAATATTGGTCTAGATCTCTCAGCTAGAAAATCCATGTCATTCCTAATGAGTGCAATTAGAGGAGCGGGTTATCATGCAGTACAAGATGGAAATGTAACTTTAAGTGGACAAACTGTGCAAGCCTTGCTTGAATACCTGTTTAACCAACATGTTTCATGCACACACAGAACACATAATACATCACCTAATAGTTCTCTCTGTTCTTCTTTATTTTGTTATATGATTGTAAAAAGACAAATAATCCAAAAATAGAAAAGTAATCTGATTACACTACACAGAAATCCTTTGGATTGAGGTAATAAAATATAGAGTATGCAAAATAAAAAATTGACAAGATAACCCTTCCAATCCTGCTATATTCAGGATAAGTAGAACATTATGCAAATTAGATGTGTGTAAAGTATTTAGTTAGCTGAATGTAATAAATTGTACAATTAAGTCTATATTATATGAGTATATAAGTCATATTGAAGTGTGTATGTGCATGTTTGTATTTGTGTGTGTGTGTGTCTATGCAGCTCTCTCCTCCTACAGATGTGGTCAGCTTTCCTCCCTCAGCTTGTACATTTTGCACACTACATCAATAATTTCGCGTTTACAGACCCATTAACTACTTCTGCCAATCAGCTTTAAGGAGGAATCTCACCTTCCTTGCCCCTGGATCCTTAGTTTCTTAAATTTCAGGGATTTCTTCTACATCAACTTCAATATCAGAAGGCTTACTGCTATCTTTGAGGAAAAATACATCAAGGTTGCAGTGTTTCACCATGTTCAAACATGTGTTCTGAATTGGTTAAGATAACTGATACATTTTTTGCAGCCAAAACCTAAATGCCCTGTTTAGGGATAGTCTATTTTACAGCTAAAGTTACAAGTAAATTTTACAGGGTAAAACATCCCAATAAGTCATCAAAACCTTCTCTGTACTAACCACATCGATTCCAACATCTAACAGCATAGGAACTGACCAGGGCAACCACAAAATTCTCTTTTCTGTCTGCTTCAGCCTTAGAATCACTGAATCTGCATTGAAGTCCTACCTGGAGGGGTGCTTTTATCAAGTAACATGAAGGGGATTCACGACTGCTCCATGCAGACTCTCCAGTGGTGTACCCCAAGGCTCAGTTTTGGGTCCTGTTCTTTTTTCTTTGCTTGCCTAGCAATGTAATGCTAATGAAATGTAACTAATCCTCTCACTTCTATCTTTTAACATTCATGTTTATTCTTGTTGATGTAATTTCACAGTCCTTCCTCTCACACTGTACATCCTTGGAAATGCAGTGTTAACCATTTCCTTTTTCCAGCTCTTTTTAGAACTCATTGATCATACCAGACACATGGTTCCTTGGTGTAATTCTGGATGACCAGTCATTATTTTTTGCTCATGTTGTCATGTCATGTTGCCACTTTTGCTAAAATGTGATTCCACCCCCCCTCACACCTTTGTCAGATTATATTGTATTGAATGGATTACATTTTATTTATAACTTGTCATCCCTATCTTAGAACCCCCACACTTTTGGAAAGCTTGATACGCCCCTGACTCTGACTTAATCTACTAGTTTTTCTGTCTTAATCTACTAGTTTTTCTGACTTAATCTACTAGTTTTTCTGTCTTAATCTACTAGTTTTTCTGACTTAATCTACTAGTTTTTTTTTTACTTAATCTGCAAGTTATATTCTTTAAGTTGACAGCAAAGCACTTTTGGAAGTCACTCTGTGTGTCAACATAATATTGTAAATATAATTGTTGATTAGATACTTTTAGATGGAAATGTACATGATGAGGTTTGATAGATGCTGAACAATAAAACAACAATGCAGCGCAGGTCCTGAACCACCAAAACAGCTTGACCCTGAATATAAAAAAGATATTAATAACCCACTGTAAAACTGATTGCACGTATATGAGCATTAGCATTTGGAAATTTGAGATAAAAAAAATCCATCAACATTTCACTTAAGTACATGGTAACTCTTTAGTGTCCACCTGAGATCCAGCTGAAAGGAAATAACTCTCACAGCAACAAGTGATGGGACAAAGTGTCTTGAACCTTCACCCACAACACTGAGAGCTGAAACTGTGAGTTCAGGAGAGAAAAAAAAGCTTCATCACACGTTTGAATCGGCCAGGTCCTGCCACAGCACCTGGTGTGTTCACTCCATCACTGGGATGGAATGGAATGCTGAGGGGTGCTGGTCGTGTGTAGAGGCAGGGCTGATTGCCTGAGACCTTTAATTTACCGCTCTCCAGCCTCCGGCAGCACTGCAGGAACCCAACACCGGCCCACACTGCACACACACACACACACACACACACACACTTCCATCCAGCACTCGCTAACAGCACCCTGTAGCTTAGACCTCAGTGTAATTATGATTTATAATGCCACGGTGGTAATTACCGCTAAGCGCCGCTGTGTTTTATGTCTGTGGAAATATGAGGGTGGATTAGAGAGTTAGCACATCAGAGATCAGACGTATAACAAGCTTGCCAGACTTCATCAAGCATTACCTGAGGTCTGGCGCCATGACCTACATATTCTCATCGAGTTAGGGCAAATTCATCAGCCCGAGGTGCGCTCTTGATCTATTTGGGACTGTTGTGTTGGGGTGGGAGGAACTGACTCACAACTTCAAAACCCCAAAAGCTGGATCATAAACCCATGAAGTCAGAGATGAGGACTGGCTCATCGGCAATGCAGAAACACTTCTAATTTGAGTGAGAAATTGTTTTGTTTTGTCTGTGTCAGAAAGAATGGAAAATGGGACAGTCACCAGTAGTTCATATAATGTGTGTCAGTCGACTCACAATAGAAAACGAAATGAAGTCTGAAGTTTTTGTAGGGCGTCAGTGCAAATTCAACACCCAATTGCACGGTTTACAGTAGATCTCCAATGTGATGAAGGCCAACACCACCTTCAACCTTTAACCTTACCCTAATAATTAACCGTTTTTAAGATAAAATTCTTGGCATGAATACAGACCTGAAATAGTCAGTGAATGTCAGGAATTATCTTCATTTTGGTGCAACACTGAACAAGAAGGAGAACCACATAACCCACAGAGACAATAGGACACACTGTACAGACCATACATCAAGGACCAGTATTAAATGCAACATTCTGGTTGCTTGTGTGGGATAATTATATGACTCAGACATTATATTCATAGTGTTTGCTAAATAATTTTTAGTAGTTACTGTATAATTTATAGCTATCGGTGGTTAAACATGACTGTTAGGGCTAGGGTATCTGTTTTGACCCATAAATATCAAAACACAGTCCAAGATAGTGAGGAAAAAATATAATAATATGACCAATATGACTAATAATGACCAATTCTTCAAGCAAACCTACGGGACCATGGCACTAAACTAACGGCACTTACATTTTTGTAATTTAAGCATTCGTATCTTGTAAAATATATTCCATGAGGAAAATATTAACATTTTTTTTATTTTGTACTGAGGGTAAAACTGATATTTTATCTGGGGGGACTTGTGGTGGGACTTCATGGGTGCACATATGTTCATGAGAACAGAAATTAGGTGGGATGGAGTGAGCTTTTCTAGATGGTGGGGTAATTTTTCTTGGGGTGTGACAGAGATTCTATGCTGATGGGAGGGGTTATTTCAAGATGAGGTAAGATAAGATAAGATAAAACTTTATAACGCCACAAGTGGGAAATTTGCTTAGTACAGCAGAAAGTGGACAGTGCAAAATTAAGAGCAGCAAAATTGAGAAAAAAAATAGAATATAATAAAATAAAAATAGAATAAAGTATAAAAAATATATCAATATAGAGTCTAAAGTATGGTATAAAATCTAGTATCATAGTGTGTTTAGCTGTAATATGTAAAATATACATATATGTATGCAAACAGCAGTGGTGGCTGCTAATCTTTCAAACGGGAAGCTCCTTTTAGGTGTAGATCATGAAAAATGTTATATTATTTGTACAAAAATTCTGGCCTCTGTTCCTTTTTCAGAAAATGGTTTTGATCCTGTTGTTCTTTATCCACCTGAGAGCAGTTTTAAAGGGGGTCTTTACACTTCCAGGCAGCCAGTTCGCTTGGTCATAGTAGGAGAGCTGAACAGAGCTCCTATTTTTCCCTGATTTTTGCACCAAATCTGTATTTGGCGTTGGTCTGCTGTGTAGTTTACTTTTGAGTCTCTCGTCATAATGAAGATTATTAAATGGCTTTGCCAAAATAGCTATTTCAATAACAATAATGTTAACAACATTATGTACAGCTTGCTAGCTCACTGGTTTCCCTTCCAAGAGCTCTTTTAAATATATGAAACAAGGAGCAAACTCAAGAACACTGTAATTACATTTTTACTCATAGAATTATATGTATAAATGTAAATGCTTTACATCACCAGCAAAAAAACACTAAGTGCAGCAGGTTGATTTACGAAATCTCTCGCAGATCCGCTGGGATTGAGCGTGAATCTCTAAACTATCGGTGTTATTTTAAAACATTCTGTCAGTCAAAAAGGGTTTCCGCCCTTTAGACAGCTCCTCCAATCATCATGCAGCAGCCCAGCATCCTGGCCCGCCCACTGCTCCATTCACTCCCAGAGAAGCTGAGCTTCCGATTTTGGTGCAATTATCCAATCACTGTCCAGCTTTTCTGCAGTGAGGCACGCCCCTCTGCGAGCGTCCATACAGCCCAAGTGAAGCTGGGATTCTGGGGGGTCTAATGCACTGTGCTGCACGGAAACATTTGAAAAGAAAATCGATGCAAACAATCTACAATTAATACCTGATTCTGAAAGAGCTAGTCATGAAGATTAACTCGATCTAAAAGCAATATAAATACGACATATTTGAGCATTTATTATCTGACATATTAGAGGAAGCAGAGCTTCCACATGTAGTCTTAGAGCAGCCGCCACTAAACAGTATGGAGACTAAACTGCACATTTTGTATAAAATACACAGTATTGCACATTCTGCCGATCAATAGTAGCTTCACCCAAACATTGCACATATTCTCACTTGCCTGTGCTCGCTCTCTCTAAAGAATCAAATTCCAATATCGTTTCTAATTTGTGTAAATCCGGGGGTTGTTGGGAAGATAAAATGTTTTGTTGTTGCTTAAATTATTATGGACAAGCGAAGAATAAATTGTATTTATTGTTGATGTGTTAAAGATATGTGGGGATCAGTGTCCCCTCTTGACATTGACTTGGTGCATTTATTATTGTTTGTCAATCCGAGCTGCTTGTGTAAATTTATCCCGTGTTGAAACACACACATATATAAAAACTGTATATATATAAATGTCTGTATTTATATTATTGTATTATTTGTGCAGTGTGCCTTTTCGGTTATATTGTTGTACCTTGTATTGTATTATTTTTGCTGCTCTTAATTTTGTACTGTCCAATTTAATTTTGTACTGTCCAATTTCCCACTTGTGGGACAAAAAAATTTATCTTAGCTCATCTTATCTTATCTTGACTTGTAGTTACAGAGAAACCGGCCCAATTTTTCCTGTAGGTATGCAGCGTTTCCTAGAATAATACCTTCAGTAAAGCTGAAGTTCCCAGAAATCTTTAAGCCCTCTCTGAAGGTTTTGACCTCTTTATACTTAAGCCTCTCTATTAAAACTGGTGTCCAGCATGTAACAGCTCTAATTTTGTTAAATAAAACACAAATAAATAAATAAATAAAAACAACTAAATAAAAAGAAACTTTCTGCTTTGCTAGGGCATTTCGTTCTGTTGATCCATTCTAGGCTCAATATATAAACACTTTGTAGTTTTCTGGCAGGAGCCATTATTTTAAACTGTGTGCTTTTGTGCTGATATTGCATTAATCAACCAGCATATAATGCAGAAAACACTTTTAACAAAAGCAGTACAGAATTTTTTCAGCATGGCAGACTGTTTTGGAAAGTTGGGCCTTTGCTGCCCCATGTTGTTGAGTTCTGTTTGTTTTATGGTTCTACGTAGACGCTCTTGGTCAGGAGACGTGGAGGGTTGCTCTCCCGAACACTGTCTATAGAAGTAAAAATGCTGAGGGAATCGTTTCTCACCTTCAAGTGTTCAGGTACAGCGGTGTATCACTGCTATTCCAGGGAGATGATACAAATGTATCATCAGGAGAACTGGGGTGAGCTTCCCTCTGGAACCTCCTTCACGGAGCCAGCTGTAATCTCCGAGCAGCCGCATTAGAAAAGACAAAGAGTGTTTCTCCCGTTCTACCCAAATGCAAATTCGCGGATCTCTGCCCCTGCAGCTCTTGGTGCTTTTGTCATCCGGGGAAAGGGCACAGAGGTCAGACATGTCTGACGGCCATCTTCATCCAAATGTGAAGAGTGATGAATGAAAGTGCCCATTTACTAATAAAATGAATAAAAGAGGTGGCGATAGGTATGACTTTGGGTCGAGTGGCATGAAATTAAATGGAGAGCAATTCCTAAAATGATAAATTCTTAAACATTTGCCAATACTTGCTCATGAAATCAAGGCAAGTCAAGGCAAATCTATTTATATAGCACATAATTGTATACAGAGGTACTTGCATATACTTTGCTGAGACAAAGAAAATGAATAAAAAAGCATAAAAAGAAAAATTTTAGTATAGAAGAATGAGCTTTTAAATATATTTAAGTGTTAAAAGAACAAATGTAAAGATTGCAAAATTATTGTATGCATCCCTTCAGAAACAGATAAAGGTGAATGATGTTAAACAGAAAATTTAAGCCAAATGTATTAGCTGGAGGCGCCAGAAAACAAGGCGATTTTCAGCATCTTCTTGGTTTCCTGGGAGACATAACATCACCATGCACCAGAATAAAATGATTTGTTCATTTACACTCATTGATATATTTAGAATGTTTATTCTAATGTATGGTATAATAATAATATATGGTACTTAATCCTCCACAGAATGATGCACATGCACATGTTTGTTTCTACACATGATTTGGTGAATACAGAAAAGCAAGTTGTATTATTTCATGTCAGCACAGCAAATGGTAAGCGACGTTTATCTGTATATTCAAGAGAAGAAGTATTGCTAGAATTGAAATTTAAAGGTTAGTCATACTTGAACACACCACAGCACACAGTGTGAAAATCTTGAGCTACTAGTAGTTTTTGGATTTGAACCTGTTTGCAGGTATTCACATGTGTGAGTGTAGGACAGTGCAGTGTTGCATACCATATCAGAAAATTAGTGAAGCTAACTAGAAAGCAAGCTGGACATTAGTGTTGTAGTACTGGAGACCGGTCTCGGACTCAAGACCGGTCGCAAGACCATTTTCTGCTTTCTCGGTCTCGTCTCGTTCTCGACCCTTCAAAGTCTCGGTCTCGACTCGGTCTCGACCCTTCAAAGTCTCGGTCTTGACTTGGTCTCGGACAGCAGTAGAAGGAGGAGGACTCGTCATTTCA
>JBBKCR010005263.1:0-12972 GCA_037577295.1 Ladigesia roloffi | reverse complement strand
GTTATTGTGATCAAAACCACTAATCTGAAGCTCAATGCTGATGCTGTCATGTAGTTAGTTTTCTAATCAGCAATAAACATATTTCTGATGAACACATATCAATTGCATGCTTAAAATAACATATCGGTTAAAGCCCCGCCCATTTCAAGACAACCCAACCAACTTCCTGTTTAAACCCGCCCATTGCGGCATAGGCCCCGCCCAATCCGAGAACAGATACAGATACAGATAATTCATCTGGTTAACAGATACAGATACAGATAATGCTGTACTCGCTCATCCCTAGTTACTAGTATTGGGTACTCACCTGATGTCAGCTCATAGATCTCCTCATGTTTTAAGTTCAGGAGGATATATGACACATATTCAGACACTGGAAATCCCTAGCCCCAAGCCTTCTGTACGTATTTTCAAAGTAGAATTATAAATGAACAAACCGCTACACACAGCTTTTCTTTTTCTGCCTCAATAGTCACATTGCGTATTTTGAATTTGCTGCGAGACACGGCTGACCGGCAAGCTCTTTTGAAGTGTATTAAACAGTGGAAACAGGCTAGCCAGATAGCGTCTTCACAAAAAGCCACACAACTCGATAAATCTCGCTCAAAACTCAAACAAACATCTCAAAACTAACTCGAATGCATTTATTCCATCACCAGCCAGCTGAAAACACTGGCAACGAAGTGCAAAATAAACACTTTTTCTTACTTTTTTCTCAGTTCCCCAAGTGGCTTCTGGTGCGTCTCTTTGGGATTCAAAGTGCATGTTTTCAAATTTCTCCTATAAAATCCTCACTGTTGGTCACAAATCCCCATCAAACACCTTCATAAGGTTCTGCTGTGGTGTTTTTTTTATCCAAATTCAGGCAAAAAATACTTGTTTTTACAGGATAAATCACATCTTCATTTTGATTGTGATGCTCGAAATAACTCTGAACCGAATCCAAGTGTGAATAAATGCTTTACAAAAACTTACCAAATGTGGGATGCAAATGATTTATGACATAAAAGGCATACAAACTACACTGAAGTCAGTATAAGTCAGGAAACCACACCACAAATTGACAGAAAATAGACAGTATTCAAATTGAAAGCATTATAAGTGACAGGAGAAAACATGAAAAAATATATAAAACATACATTGCTAATTAAGCTAACCGGCTAGGTTTAGAATAATTCTTCTAGCTCTGCAAAGCCAGACCACAGATTGTAATATATGAGATATGTGACTTATACCTGATTCCGATTTGTGAATGGTGGTTTTATGTTTTTTACTGTTTTTTTGACTGTTGCTGTAATGGTTGTGTGGCTAATAGTATCATGATAAGCTTAGTTTTAGAAAGAGAGAGAGAGAGAGAATATATATATTCTATATATGATCACTATCAAATAAATATTATACATTTTTTATTTTCTGTGACTCTGGTGTGGTTTCATGACTTCGTCTGTCTTATACTGTCATCACTGATGATGTGTCCAAGTAGCACATTGTGGTGTATTGGAGAACTATTGTATCTGCCAGTGATCACCGGGAAAGACTGGATGACTACCATGAACAGGATAGTGATGACTGGAGAGACAGTTGACTGCTCAGAAAGACAGCAACCGGGGCAGTGAGGGCTAGCACCCCAAACTGCATGTCCTGTGAAGGAGCACCCAAAATAAGCTACGATGAACCCTTCCGAAGTATATCCCCAAGGCTTCCCAAAGGGGGGGGGGGTATCCCAAATGGACAGACCTACCGGTAATGACCCTAGCTAACGGACATTCCACAAAGAGCAAAGTCTGCACTTGTTTGCAAAAACCCAATAGGTCTGAAAATCCACTAGACCAAGAGTAAGGCAACGCACAGGTGTAGTAGCACGCACTAGTAATAAGGTGCTTGTCACTGACCCTGGTCAGACAGAGGAGGAGCCAGGCCCGGAGTCACCCCACAGTGCCCGGAACCTTCAAGCTTTACCAGTTCCCCTGCAGAGCGGAAAACCAGAACACCGTTGGGTGAAGTGTCCTGCTGCCAACAGCAAGGAGTTGCCTCAGCTGGATGAGGACATAGATAAGATCATGGAGACAACAAACTCCTGGCTCTGTGCACTTTCATAATGACCATCAGTGCAGAGCGGTTTGGGGTGGCAGAAAGGTCAACGGGTTGCAAATCAGTAAGACCCAACCCGGAGGGCTGTGCAGGGCATTCATCAACAACCCATTCTGTTTCACCAAGCGACTTTTGGGACAGAAGAAGAGCAGCAACTTGTCGTGTCCTGTAGAGGAGATCAATCACCACCTCAACGTCACCTTTTGTGACCCTTTAAGGGAACAAAAGCTGGGCCCTTGGGAGGCACTGGTTAAGCCGCCAAAGCCCTCTGTCAAGTTCAACACCTAAGAGCCCACCCTGAAAGAGGTCAAGATCATGCTCCTCTCCAGGACCCAGCTGAGTCTCATACAGAGTCTACAAGCAGTGCCCCAAGCTCCTCGTATGACTCTGGAGGATCATCAAGTTGATCTGGCGAAGGGGAAGGGTCGCTTCCCAATGGAGACCATCCAAAGGAGTCTGAATTCCCAAGGAAGAAAAGGCCATTAACATCAACTGTATCATCTCGCTGTTGTCTGTCGAGGGGAAGATCTTTCTCAAGATACTGTCCCAACAGTTAATAGAATTCCTCCTGAAAAACGGTTACCTCAGTGCAGAAGGGGGGAGTCCCAGGCATACCGGGATGCCTGGAACACACTGGAGTGGTAACCCAGCTGATCAGGGAGGCAAGGGAAAGCAGAGGAGACTTGGTAACACTCTGACTGGACCTCACAAATGTATGGATTCATTCCCCACAAGCTTGTCGAAACTGCACTGACAAGAAATCATGTACCAGAGAATATCACCAACCTCATTTTGGACTATTACAACACAACTACTTCCAACTGAGGGTAACATCGGGATCATTAAAATTTGCCTGACAATGCCTGGAGAAGGGCATTATAACAGGCTGCACCATCTCAGTGCTACTCTTCTTCCCTGCTATGAACATGATTGTGGAATCAGCAGAGGTGGAGTGTAGAGAACCATTATCAGAATCTGGCACTCATCAACCCCCCATAAGAGCCTTCATGGACGACCTCACGGTGACGACAACCTCTGTTCCCAGCTGCAGATGGCTACTTCAGGGGCTAGAAAGACTCGTCTCTTGGGCGAGGATGAGCTTAAAGCCTTTCAAATTGACCGGTTCCACTTTGCAGTGATGGAAAAACCTGTCAAGAGCCTGGGCTGGGTTTTTACCAGCTCCCTAAGGGACACAGACGCACTACAACAAACCAAGGCTGATCTGACAACATGGCTTGCAGCAATTGACAAGTCGGGGCGACCAGGAAATTTAAAAACCTCGATCTATCAACATGGAGTTCTGCCAAGGATTCTTTGGCCCCTGCTTTTTTACGAGGTGCCCATATCCACTGTGGAGACGCTGGAACGTACCATCAGCCAGTTCTTCCAAAGGTGGCTTAGGCTCCCTCAATCCCTCAGCATCATTGCCCTGTATTGCCATTCCACCATGCTGCAGCTTCCCATCAGAAGAGCCTGTCAGAAGAGTTCAAGGTCACACGTGCCAGGGAGTTGATGATGTACCGGGAGTCCTCTGACACAAAAGTTGCTTCCGCAGGAATCCTGGTGAAAACCAGAAGAAAGTGGAAGGCACAGAAAGCCATCAACAGAGCTGAGGTACAGCTGCAGCATAACGTCCTGGTTGGTTACAGCAGGACTAGGCAGCCTTTCCAAACCACGCTATGACAAGGCTAGTGGAAGGGAGAAACATCAAATGGTGCAGGACGAGGTAAGAGCAGAGGTGGAAGAAGATCACAGGATCAAGATCGTGGCCATGTATCGGCAAGGTGCCTGGACAAGGTGGGAGCACGCCGAACAGTATAAAGTCACCTGGTCTCTGCGGTTATGAGGGGACTGTTTGTTTCAGGATTAGGCAATGACCCACCATTAGGGTATTGGCAAATAGGGGGTTCAGAGGGATTTGTAACTACACCCCACCAAACAATCAGACTCTTGCTATAATTTATAACCGTTGGAATTGTAAAAAAATTAATGAGGTGTTTTCTATTCATCGCTGATTCTCTATAGTTCTCTCTATTTTCCCCTATGTATCAAGCCATATATTGTTGCTTGTTTTTTAGAGCAACCACAGAATATTCAGTCTGAAACTAAACATTTATAATGTGTTACAAATCAGAGCTTAGAATAAATGTAACAACTTCCTACCTAATGTTCATCTGGCCCAGAAACCCGAATCCGTATTTCATATTTTTTTGCTACTTAATTTTTATAGGTTTTATTAATCATTTGAATACTGTGAAGGTGGTTCTGCACCAGCAGATCCTTTAGGTCCATTAAGCTGTTCCTTCTGTGAGTTAATGAACAAGGTCTTGCTGATTCGATTGACACAATCTTGCTGATTCTTGGACGTGAAGTGGCTTCTTGCCTAGCCGCAAGTCCGCCTTCGCAGCAGCTTGCTCCAGCATGCACCTAGCCTGCTATTTTACCTAAATTTTAGCTATTAACTATAACTGCTAGTGACTTACTTTAACGTTTTAACATCTATATTATCTGCTACATCATTTAATTTTAACTAATCTGCCGCACACCGCCTCTACTCGGCTATCCTTTTAGCCCTTAGCCATTAGCCTTTAGCCACTAGCCATCACTATCACTACTTCCTCTCTGCTATTAACTAAATTCCTAAACACCATGTCGCTTTTGTCTGCAGATGAGGACTCACTCGGGTTGCACTCGGAGGATCTGGACCTGGAGACCATGGAGAAACGGATCTGAAGCCTGCAGGCATTGCTGGGCCGGCTGCAGCAGCTGAGAACCACGCTGGAATGTCGCCTGTCCCAGGTTAGTCATCGGCATGAATCTAACACTTCAACAGCCAAAACCTCAACCTTGCGTGTTTCTCTGTCCAGGTCCATCGCACCTGAGCCCTGGGTGAAGCTTCCACTAGCCTGCTAGCTGCCTTGAGACATCCAGGTTTTTTCCTAAGCTCTATAATATTAAGACTGTGTCTGTCCCCCGAGCTAAACAGAAAATCAGGACAAACCAAAAAGTATGCTTAAGTAATTTAATAAATGTATTCAATACTTCCAGTAAGCTCAGCACACGGAATCTAAAGCTAAAACTGGGATTGTTAAACATTAGGTCACTCACTCCTAAAACCGCTCTTGTGAACATACTAATAACTGAAAAGAATCTCAATACCCTATGCCTCACTGAGACCTGGATTAGACTTGATGAGTTTGTTGCCCTAAACGAGGCTACACCTCCTAGCTACAGTTACATACACAGCCCTAGGCTAAACGGTAGAGAGGGAGGCACGGGAAACATATATAAAAATGCCTTATATTTTAAATAGATTACTGGGTTTGAGTTTTCATCATTTGAAACTCTGTTCCATAATTTAACTAATTTAGATTCAAATAAAAGTTCTCTGTCTCTAGTAACTGTCTACAGGCCTCCAAGGCTATATACAGAGTTCTTACACGTTTCATAGCAAACTTAGCTGTTTAATGTGACAAAATTTTAATAATAGGAGATTTCCAAATACACTTTGAAAAAGAGCAGGATACTCTAAAAACAGCTTCTATGTCTATCCTAGATACAGTCGGCCTCATACACCATGTAGCAGGGCCTACACACTGCTGTGGCCTTACACTTGACGTTATCCTAACTTTCGGCATTAACGTGGAAAATATAACTACACTACGCCTGCCTACGGTAATCTCAGATCACTACCTCATTACATTTGATCTGCATCTTAATCTAAATCTAAGCACATCCCCTCGCTTCCGTATCAATCGTGCAATCACGTCTGCCACAGCACATAGTTTTACTGAGAATTTTGCCAAAATATCAATCTCGAGCACACCTTCTTGACCAGCAGACTTAGATAACCTTACCAAATTCCTTGAACACTCCCTCCAATCCACACTCAACTACGTTGCACCTCTAAGGCGTAAAAAAGTTAAGTCAAAAGACACATAGATTACAGCGCAAATGGCGAGTTACTAATTTAGAATCTTTTCACACCACCTGGAAGGAGAGCCTTAGAGATTACAACAAAGCACTTAGCTTGGCACACTCTGCCTACTTATCATCTCTCATAGAATCTAATAAAAATAACCCCAGGTTTCTGTTCAGTGCTATCTCTAAATGAACTAAGAACCAGCGAGGCGCAGAACAACGTGTCCCTGCAAATCTCTCTAGTGAGGTTTTTATGGACTTCTTTAATAATAAAGTTGAACAACTTAGACTAGACATTCAAATTAGAAATCTGACTATACCACCTTTTCCACCCGACTTAATATACACAGATACTGTCCCAACCTCAAGTGTAGTGGAGAAATTACCAGCATTTAATCTAGTTACACAAACTGAACTCTTTTCAATTATCCTCTCCTCAAAATCCTCAACCTCTTCACTTGACTCTATTCCAACACATTTGTTTAAAGATGTCCTACCAATAATAATCAGACCTCTCCTACCAGTATTACATTTCTCACTTAATATTGGTCATCTACCAAACACCTTTAAATTAGTAGTTATTAAACCACTATTAAAAAACCCTGCCTTGATCCATGCAAGCTCTCCAACTATTGTCCTATCTCTAACCTTCCATTTGTGTCTAAAACCTTAGAGAAAGTAGTTGCCCAACAGCTAGGTAATATCTATATGGAAAACTGTCAATCTGGGTTTCGTCCACACCAAAGCACAGAAACAGCTTTAGTAAAGATAGTGAATGATCTTTTACTGTCGGCTGATAAAGGTTTTGGTTCTGCGTTTGATACAATCAACCACACTACTTGAAAGACTAGAAAACCTTGTCGGAATCACGGGAACCGCCATATCCTGGTTAAATTGTACCCGATCACTATCAGTTTGTAAGTGTCAATGGAGAATCCTCAGGCCCCACCAAAGTAAAATGTGGTGTCCCACAAGGCTTTTTTAGGACCACTAAAAAAACAATTAGCTTCCACTGCTATGCAGGCGATACACAGCAAATCCCGATGATAAACTTAAATTAAATAAAATCGGGCACTGCATTAAAGATATAAAAGACTGGATGTCCAAGAACTTCCTCTTACTAAATGCAGATAAAACTGAGGTCCTCCTTTTAGATCCAAAAGCTGCTAGAAACAAACTGTCAGGTCTAATGATTGATCTCGCTGGTTACTCAGCCTCTCCTACATCTACTGTAAAAAACCTCAGCATTATCTTAAATTCCGACCTTTCATTTGACACCCGTATAAGTGATGTGACAAAAGTAGCTTTTCTTCACCTATGAAACATTGCTAAGCTACGGAGTGCACTATGTTTCCACGATGCAGAAAAACTTGTCCATGCATTTATTACCTCTAGACTCGATTATTGTAGCAGCCTCCTGTCAGGCTGCCCCAATAACAACTTAAAAAAGCTTCAACTGGTCCAGAATGCAGCAGCTAGAGTCCTCACCAGAACCAGGAAATTTGACCACATTAGTCCAATATTATCCAGACTTCATTGGCTTCCAATAAAATATCATATGGATTACAAAATTTTACTACTGACCTATTAAGCCTTAAACGGCCTTGCACCTGATTACCTCTGTGAACTTTTTTGTTACTTTGAATCACCACGGTCACTGAGATCTCAAGGTACTCTCGGTATTTATCTAGTGTTGTATTTGAAGTCTCTTTCTCTCTGTCTCTCTTTCTCTCTCTCTCCCAGTCTTGTATTTGATGTCGCACTTTCTCTCTCTCACCCCTCCTCTCTCTCTCTGTCCTTTCTTCCTCTCTGGGTCAACCTGAGGAGGACTTTTGAGTCTTGGTTCCTCCCGAGTTTTCTTCGTCCATTTGAGGGAGTTTTTCCTTGCCAATGTCGCCTTCGGCTTACTCAGTAGGGGCTCAGACCTGGCCCATACTCACCTAGACAAAAAGGACACCAATGTTAGAATGCTGTTCATAGACTTCAGTTCAGCATTCATCCAGTGAAGGAGGCGTGATTTGATGTGCCCTTTGATGAGTCTTTTGAAGCACTTCATGATGATGGGTGGAATGTACACCTCAATTATGAGAACGGTAGTGAATGTTTGCCATAAATAAAATGGTCTACAACTAGCAGACATAAGCTCCAGCAGTGGTGAGCATAGCTTGAGATGAGCACAGCATTCACGCACCTGTCCAAGTTGATGTAAACGTAAAGCCACCCTCCTCCCTCTTTCGTTTAGAATCACGGTTGCTTCGGAACAGTAGCATGTTGCTAATAGGCGTGGCCGTCTCTGGAATGCTGTCATTGAGCCATGTCTCCATAAACACCTTCTATCTGTAAACACTATGATTAAAATGAAATCATAAAGTAAGTTATGATTACGATTAAGTGCATACATAAGGAGGTAATGATCTGAGATGAATGTGGTCTGTGGAAGAATAGCTATGTCATCCATATTAACACCAAGGATTAAGTAAAATATGTGACCATATTTGTTAGTAGACCTCATTTCATTCTGAGTAACATCTACAGTATCTCAAATTTTAAAAATGCTTTTTCAGTGGATCCTGTTCTATTTAAAAGTGGCTATTAAATATCCAACAATTATATTGTATTGCTGTACCAAAAGGAAACAGGTAAACAGAATCCTGCATACTATCCCGGTGACCTGTAGACAGCAAGTAGACAAAAAGAGGTCTCATGTGTATCTTGATTGGATATATGTCAAAGTACATGAATTACAAACATGTACTCAAATTAATATTTAGGGCACTTCCATAAATGGTTCCTGGCGGCCTAGTTGTAAAAGTTTTCATCCAGCGATCAGAAAGTCATTGGTTTGAATCCCAAGACTGCTAGTGACACCTCTGAGGTACCCTCAAACAAGGTACTGTCAGCACAAAATGCTCAATGTACTCTGTGTCCCTGGATTTCTTTAACAATATCTGAACATTCCAGAATCTAGCTTGGGTCAGTGTTAGAGAAAGGCAATGGACTGGGAAAATCTTGCTCAACTAACCATTTTCAAATGGCAGATAAGTTAATTCCATGTTTTTTCAAAAAGGGCCCCACATGTGGTCAAATGCTTCCAATTTTTTTAAATGCTTGAGAAACATTTACTGTTGTGGAGCAAGAACTGTTTGTGGGAAAGCTTAAGCAAGCTCTGTGAGAAAACCTTTCCGAGCTGTATTAAAGTGATTGCTTCAAAAACTTACTAATTTAGCCCCCTGATTCAAACACCATGTGGAAGAATCTGATGAAGTACTGATGATGGTTCAAGGACAGCTCACCAAGCCTGACCAGTCAAGAAAACATTGTTAGAGAAGATGGTCAGACCGAGTCAGAGCAAGATTACTTGACAATAAAGAGAGAATGAGTAGGTATATGCAGATGTATAAAAATATGCCACCAACAATATTTGATGACCATGTTGCCTAGTGGTGGAAGAGCAAACCCCCAAAACTTTTGCTGTCAGAGGTTTCATATCTATATGCCCAGGCTTACTTTACCCTCAGTAAGCGAGTTTTCTTGACTATGTGGTACACAAAACGCTCAGATAGAACATGCATAACACCAGAAAAGACATATATGCTAAAGATGGTTCATAATAGTGGTTGTGTAAATGTGTGGGAAGAAGATTTATTTTCCAGTACATTCCCAAACTACATCCAACAAGTTTGTTCTTTGTCCAAATTTTTACCTACAAAAGCTCAGATGTGTTTCATATGTATTGTAGTTCATCATTAGCATTTCATGTTTTGTTGTTTCTTTTTAATTTAATGTAAAAAATCATGTATGGTTGATGTTTACATGGATTTGAGTTCATGCCTGGGCTTTCTCTGGGACTAAAGAATGAATCCACATATTCAAATTCATATTCGAACCTTAATTTAAGTAAACTGAGTGACACAAACAGATAAATAATATTAAACATAAGGTTTAGACAAACAATAAATACATTTTTACAGGACTTGCAAAAAAAAAGTCACATGTCTTATTTTAAAATTGCTTAAGGATATTGCAATTACTTGTTTATACAGCACATGCCAGTTTCAGTAATCATAAATTATAAATGATTAAAAATCTAATGTATTGTTACTGATAATTTGTACTGGGTCAACTCTATTTTTAACAGGAATGTACAAAGCAATGCATACAATTAAACTCATAAGACAAAAAAATCTCCCCTGAAAAGTGTGGAAAGCATTCTCATTTGAACATACTCAAGTATCTCTCAATATTTTGTTTAAAACCAGGACTAGTTAGCACTTCATAAAATGTGGTTAAGTACTATACATTGACTACTAATTCAATATCACTGCAAGAGAAATGTTATAATAATAGACATTTTGATAAAAGTGTGTGATGGTTCCGATTATGGCATCAACCTTTTTGACCATAGAATCTTCAGTAAAGCATGTCTGATCTCACCAGACTGAAGGGCATATATGATTGGGTTTAGAAAGCCTGGGCCAATGTGGAAGATAAGTGCAGCCCCTTTCCTGTATTCTGCATAACCAGAGAAACGATGAAGTACAATCATGGTAAACCCAGATATCCACATGATCAAATACACAGTCAAGTGTGTGCTGCAAGTTTTTAAAGCCTTGCTATTCAGAGTTTTGTTTTTACTGGTCAGACAGACAGCTGCTATTTTACCATAAGTAAGTACGATATATGCCAGTGAAGAGCCAAGTAATGCTGCTGTGTATGTCAGACCATAAACATTGTTAATGTAAACATTCTCACAAGACAGTTTGAAGAGTGAAGCATTATCACAGAATGGATTTATTATTAATGTTCCACAATGATTCAGCCTTATTGTGAGAGCTAACAGTATGCTTACAAAGACCAGTGCCACACCCCACGCTGATGCAGTTAGTTTAGCCACCATTTGTTTTGTCATGATAGTTGTGTAGTGTAATGGATTACATATGGCAACATATCTGTCAAAAGCCATGGCCATGAGTACAGTGTGAGATGCAGCAACATACATGTGGAAACAGTAAGCTTGAGCAACACACTCAGTATATCTGATATAGCGTTCAGATGTTGGCCTTAAAAGGTCGTCTAGCAACCGAGGGACAATGACCGTATTTCCAAAAGCATCATTAAGGGGAAGGTTACAGAAGAGAATGTACATAGGTTCATGCAAGCTTCTTTCTGTTGTTATAAGCCAAATAATTCCAATGTTCATTACCATAATGAGCACATAGAAAATTAAGAAAAATAGAAATGTGGGGTAAATAAATTGCTCAGGGACAATCAATCCTTCCAACTGCAAAACAGGGTTATTAAATGTTAGATTATCCATAGTGAAAAAATGACAGCTGTTTAAAATATATATAATATGTGTGTGTGTGTGTGTGTATGATAAAAAGGTTTTTACTTGGCAATAGATTTGTGTTGTTTCAATAACACAACTATATAAATTAAATCCAGCAATGATGTACTCGTTGTCCATTTACAGTAAAATACACAGACAACCATCCTTTTATTGACATCCTGTTCAGCCTAGGAAGAGCTCATGGGACACCTTGGAGTGCTGTGACAGTGAGTTGTTATTCATAGTCACCTGAACAACACAGATTTTTTTTATTTTTTATTCAATATTTAATAATAAGTTTTTTATTTATTATTTACAGATCCTAAATTGTAAACATTAATTTTGTGAAGTTTTCAGTAGTACAGATCTTGGTGATTAAGTGATATCTCCTGGAAAATGTTATCAGCCAAGGATGGATTTGGCTGCATGCTTCTGCTCCAATCAAGCAGGAGTACACCTGTGAATTTACTGATATTTGAAGAGGCTTGAGGTTAAATGGTGCATCGTAGAAACCAACTACTGTTATTCAGCCAACATACTGTTATTTCTGATATTTTTAAATATTATAAATATTCTAATACTATCTAATAATAATACTAAGTTTAACTGCATTGCATTACCATCTGCAACGCTATTTTTTGCCTGTTTAAAATGTGTCATTACCAAAATGTGATACCATGCCTTCCTGTTGCATTCTACACTTCTTTTTCACCTGTGTTATGACCAGACCCTCTTAAAATGTGTATACAATTCAGTATTTATAAACAACCAATTGTAAGAGATTAGAATTTCCCTTTCATAAATAAAAATAATTAAAAGTTACATGGAAATATCACATGCAAATAGAACACGTAATGGGTCCATGTAAGTGGTGTTAATAAACACAGACACACAGAACACTACCAGATTAATGTATCTATGTTTACATTTTATTTTTACAAAAATGTAACTTTATTATAACATATACATTTCCATTGTCAATATCCTACCAAAAGTAAGCCACTAACACAAATCTTCCAAAATGACTTACCATAAAGCCATACAATAAAGCGTTAACTTCCTGAAGTTTTTTGTAATTTCAGTGACAACGATCAGTATGTAGTGAAATATTATTAATATTAAGCAGTCCAGCTATATGTTGCTAAATAATTTGCCAGTGTATCAGTGACATAGAGCAGTCATGTAGATGTGATTTCACCATTATGGTTTTAGCTTGTTTGAAAGAATGAGGGTGAAATTTATAAGGTGTCATTTGTAAAAACAGTCATTTCTTCATCATTTAGCACAATGTTCGAACAACATTTAAAGCTAAATGCATTTTTAAAAAAACAGTATTAGGTTTTGGTAAATTTTCTTGCTGCGTAATTGTTAAATGTTAAAGCTAAATCTAAATGTTTAATGTTAAACCTAAATGTTAAATGTCACATCAAAATGTTAAATTTAAATCTAAATGTTAAATCTAAATGTTAAAGCGATAGTTCACCCAAAAATGAAAATTTGATGTTTATTTGCTTACCCCCAGGCCATCCAAGTTGAAGGTGACTTTTTTTTTTTAGCAGAACACAAACGCAGATTTTTAGCTTTAGCCGTAGCAGTCTGGTAGTCATTTAATGAAAGTGGATGGGCGTCAG
>JBBKCR010005246.1:0-12973 GCA_037577295.1 Ladigesia roloffi | reverse complement strand
CCCCCCCTCCCTCCCCCCCCCCCCCCCTCCCCCCCTCCCCCCCCCTCCCCCCCCCCCCCCCCCCCCACCACCGCTCTTATAATTGCACCATATTCAATAGCAAGTCCTGTCTTGATTCCAGGCTTTGATGCTGTGAAAATTTGCAATTACCCATTAGAAAGTGAACGCAGTGTACCTTTAAAAATCATTATAGTACTGGACCGTGTTGTACCTTTTGGGGGTACATTTACATAGCTTGTACCTTGGGGACAGATATGTTCCTTTTTTCTGGCAGTGCAGCTCAATCTTCAATATCAAACCTTTTCCAGTCGATGTAGGTTCAGGTATGGGTGAAGCCACTTCCCCTCCATCCAGCATTACCTGGTACACGCCCCACAACAGGCCTCGCGATCTTTAAAATGTCTCGTTCATTAGCCGATAATTTCACAGCTGTTTCAAATGTCAAAATCTTTTGAAATCTTTTTCAAAGAGGGATGTTGAGGTCAAACGTTCATTCGCAAAACGATTAGGTTCGATATGAAAGCCTGATTGCAAATAAACATTTATCTAGCCAAAAAAACTGGATTGCAGGGGCCTCTCCTCCAGCTCTATGTGGAACAAAAGATGAGGCATAGCGTGGGTGGGGAGGGGGCGCTCAGTTCCTTGGTGCGGCGGGCCTCATTGGGTCAGTGAGTAATTACTATGTGGTGCATGGCGAGCCTTGTCTATCAGGTGCGCAAAGTCAATGATGCTGTTTTACATTCCTGCTGGTCGGCTTCAGGAGAGACGGAGGAGGCAGACGCCGTGAGGGAAGAGTGAGTGAGTGTCTCATCTGACAGGCCGCTGGGGTGAGAGTGAAATCATCAGGGTGGACAACTGCGGGCATCTGAGAGCTATTTCCTTTTTTCTTTTTTGGCACATCACCAGAGATATTTGTTCTGCCAACACTGAGGTAAAAGGCAAGCCACTGTGGGACACCAAACATATGTTCCTTACTCCTTGACTGTGCAGATGATTTACCCTTGAAAAGGTCCATATGCAGTGTCAGGGGATATGAGCATAAGATATTGTTGTAATAATGAGAAAAATAGTATTTAATATAACAATAGTCAGAATCTGTTCCTGTTCCTTATTTTAAGGGATGGTTATACACTATAAAGACAAAAGTACAGTAACACACCCTTAATTAACGAATTCAGATTCACCCCTTTACTTCCAGTGAAAGGCAATCTTATTGCTCATGCATGCCAAGACATTGTGGATGCAGTTTGGAGAAGAATCTTTTCTATTCCAGCCTGACTGCGCCAGTCTGAAAAGCGAGCTCCATAAAGACATGCCTGGATGAGTTCAGTATGAAAGAACACAGAGCCCTGACCTCAACCCCATCCCACACCTATGGGGTGAACTGGAACAAGTGGAGCTGACATCGGCATTCATGCAACATGAATGCTTAACAACATTTTCAAATGGTTAATGATAGATTGGATCCATGAGAGAACAAAAGCAGCACTCTGCACATCAGCCCCACGCTGTTGCCTGGACATTTGTAGCAATAGCCTCACATATACTCCACATATACAGAAAGCTCAGGGAAACATCTGGCTTATTTTTCCACAAACATAATAAACATACTAATCTTTTTATTAGAGCTGGGAATTTTACGCGTTAATTAGATTAATTAATCACAGAAAAAAATAACGCCTTAATATTTTTAACGCAAGTACTGCCACTAATACGTCATCTTCCCAAATCACTGCTGTGTGAGCAGCCAGAGAGTGCAGTTCAGCTCACAGCTTGCGAGGAAGTGTGATATCTAATAAACAGTTGTCCAATGATGTCTTGTGAATGTTTTTTTGCCGATTCTCACTCCGAAGGGGAATATTTTCCCGGTTCAAATTTTGAGCGCAGCTGCACGGCCATGTAAGGCAGAAGTGAACACAAAGCACAAACACATGTTTATTTCAACACTTTGCCCATCTGGAAAATGTGTGGCAGTGGTGAAGGTGGTGTAGGAGAGGTATTGGTCGAGCTAGAGGCAGCAGGAGAGGGAAAATTGGGCTGAAATTAGCCGTAGCATTTAGCTTTCTCCATCCAGACCTCCAGAGGTCTCGAAGCTGTCATATACTTTAACCTAATTCATAGGTTTGGTTCAGTCAGTGATAAAAATGTCACGTAGCCTAATTTACAGGCTTGTATTCAATTATAAATGGTCAAAAAAATGCTTCTTGTAAGTGTATATATGTGCTATTAAATGCGATTAATTACCATGTAATTAATTAGATCAAAAACTTTAATAGCTTGACAGCACTACTTTTTATGTGATATCTTTATTGTCTACATATCATGGAGCATAGTATTAATAAGAGTATCGATAAGCATCACTTTTGATAAAAAGGTATCAGTATCTGTAAAATCATAACGATACCCATCTCTAGTTATACCCATTCATATACTGGTGCAATGTCTGAATAAAAATGTCTGCTAAATAATGTAAGATGTGTATGCATAAAGTAGTGTAATATGTTAAATGTCCCAAGATATTACATTTCTCCCATCGACCCTCCTCCAGTTATATAGCATTTTACAAGCAAACACACATGCCTTGCCAAGATAAATCATTTTAAACACCTTTCTTGGCTACCCAAGACTACGGCACTCTCAAGTGTGACCTCACACTTAACATAACCTATTAAATTGCTATATTATTCTTTGTGCATGAATTATTCAGAAAATACTGTAAAACACGTTATGAACTTATGAATGAGTGAGGATTTGAGGTGTGGGCGCCTTGGTCAGTATGGTAAAGACAAAATATGACGATTCAATTTGAACAATATTTAATTTACATTTTCCTGAAGTTCCACAATGTTAAGCAGTACAGTAGTGGAGGTGGGCAAATGAGGACCAAACAGGCTACAAAATGTAAAATCTCAAAGCTGAGATATTAACCTTCATTGTCCTGACACAGTGACAGACAAGTGCCCGAGGTGAGGTAAACACAGGGCCAAAAACATCCCAGTCCAGATTTCAGAGCTTTACAAATGAATATAAGGACTCTAACCTTGTACACACCTAAGACAATCATAGAAATGTGGTCTCCCCCAGCATCAGTGACTTATTAGGAACAATAAAGGAGAAACAGATGTGCTGGCTGCCCGGTTTCCACCTCACCAGGTGGTCCTGAAATCAAGCAATATGCCGAGCAAATAATACAGAAAAAATAGATCTGAGATTTTTAATTGTGCAAGTCATTACACTATAATATCCATGCATGTGTGTACCAACTGGAAAATGCTCAATGCTCCTTTCAGTAGTTAGATCAAGAAAGATCCATCATTTTAGGCATGGCGAAATCCTTGCCTCTGCTCAGAACACAACAGAGAGTTCTGCTAAATGTAAATGAATGAAAGGTGCAGAGCAGAGAAAATCCAGACTGGCCTTGTAGCTGTGGGTGCGGTTCTTTCTTCTTCAGCATCTTGCAGGCATTACATAAAAAGTCAGAGACAAAATTTAGGCTATGTTTTAAATGCACTGCACATTTTTCATACTGATTTCTTCTTTTTAAGACATGAACTATTGTTATGTAGTTATGAATGGAGTGAGAAATTAAGTTGAGGGCCCACATATAAGTAACACAGTATCACGATTCATATTTTATGATATTTCGTTTCCAATTTTCAACCACTTTAAACAGACAAAGCTGTAAAGGTGAGCACTTGAGAACCAAACAGGCCACAAAGTGAAAAATCTCAAACCTGCCATATTAATTTGGCATGCCAAATTACATAAAAACACATAGCCAACATTTAGGCTACCATTTAAATGCAATGCATATGATGACTACTGACCTCTTAAAGACAAATGGGTTTGAACTACGGAACTGAAGTGAATGCTTCCATGCTGGCAATGCTGCGTTCCAAAAATACAAAAAAAATTACAGTGTTTTTTCACCAAACTTTAAAAAATCCATTAATTTTCTATAAATGAATTCTTTTTTGTAATTAAACATTCAGTCAACATTTTTTAATGTTGATGATGTTTACAGTATGTACAGAAAAGCATATTACAAATTTTATCCTGGTAATGCTTATGGTTATATTACAATTACTGTCTATTCCTGACAAAAGCTCCTGATTAAAAGCTGCATGCTCTAATTTTAGAAAGAAAATCTACTTTGCACTTGTACAAGCTACACTGGATTTTAAACCACATGTTTCTCACGCTGGGTCTGGTTACGAGTAGAGTTTAGATTCTCTCTCCGAACCTGAACCCGAACCCGAACCCGAACCCTGCCCGAGCCCAACCCGGTTCGCGCGTCGGGTAGATATATCCTGCCTCTATCCTCGGCCCATTTAAGCATTAAAATGGCCCAAGTATTTAAAAAATGTTTTAAATCGGGCTCAGGACGTATATTACAATTAATGTGTCAGGCCAGGTTGGGACACGAGGCGTTCTGGCTCGGATCGGGTTTAATTTTTTGGTCCCGATCTAAGCTCTGGTTACAAGGAAAAATGTTTTGTGCTGCATGGAAAAAACAGGCATTAGCCACACCGTACTTTAAGCCGCACTCTTCAAACTTTGAGAAAAAGTAGCGGCTTATAGTTCAGAATTTATGGTACATTGCAATTAATATCATTGTTAGAGGAGTACAATTAGAAGTGTGATTCCTGAATTTGGCTGCAGTCGTTGCACTGACAGCATTGAATTCCACCAGGGGCGCCAGATTTCACTCAATAAAGAGCTGAATAGCTGAAACGGTGATTGGATATTAACAGTAAATACTGGACTTCCTTCAAGATAGATTTGGAAATGATTAAGCAAATACATAGAAGTGCATAAAACCAAATGTGTCTTGTCAATAAACATCATAAACAGGCTTTGAAGAGAACACTACCTGCAAGTACTGTTGTGTCAGTGGCTGCCACCATACAGATCATTGATTTCCCCTTGATCGGGCCAACAAATTTGCACCATTGTTAGTCCCAGTGTTAATGTTCTGGACAGATAACTGGCCGTGTGTATCATCTTGTCAGACTGCACAGTGCTGCAGAGAGCCACACATTCACAAACACATTTTTTAATGAAAGGTTCTTTAAGGAACCAACAGAGGCATCGCACAAGGAACCCTTTTTGGCAGCTTCATTTTGAGAGTGTAGTTGACATTCAAGTCACTGAGAAATGTTCTATGCACGCGACATGACTAAACAAAGCGTGGTGTTAAAAAAAGGGGCGAGGGAGAGAGAGAGAGAGAGAGAGAAGCACACAAATGACGGGATAAAAGCATTGCCTCTGAGGCTGGTGTCTGACAGCGCGGGAGAGGAGAGCGAGCGCCGTAAACACGAAGCTAACGGTGATTCATTGGAGTGGGCCCTGAACTCTCATTATTAGGCGTCCACAAAGCCTGCCATTTAGACATCCAGTCGCATGCATCACGCTCGCCGCCCCCCTCCCGCATCCGTGGCCACAATTACCATCCCGGCTCCTCGTTCATTCATACATTCGCACATATAACATTTGACTTGAGCGACCCTGCCACCATTCACACGTGTCTCTACAGAGAAGCTGTAGTAGGAGAGGGATGAAAGGGATCAGAAACGTAAAACAAAGAGGTGGCCCAACCTTGCTCACGCAACGCAGCAGCTGAAAGCGCGTAATGAAAGCAGGAAAAACAAACCTAATGCTGGGCCAGACAAGCAGACGGTTTGAGATATTGTTACAAGCACATTCCAGTTTTTTGAAGTTGTCGGTAGCTGATGTCCTGATCCTCTGATTTGAAACAGAGCACTGCTCTACGCATGGTTTGCTGAGCACATTCTGATCCTGCGGAGGGTCTTTTCCACATGGCTAAATACTGCAGTGAGCTCTTCTAGCATGATAAGACAAACAGGATGGTTGCTTGATGCAGTGCAAGTTTGTATTACTGGCTCAGCCTAAACTAAGGCCTTTTATAACCCCTGTGCATTGCTGAGATCAGGCTTTCTGTTTTGGGTCTCTGTTCTGCAATAATAATAATAATAATAATAATAATAATATTAATAATAATAATAATAATAATAATAACAATAACAATCATAATAATAATAATAATGGAATAATTTAACGAATACATTTTCTTTTTATACGTGTGGCCTTATAAGCACAACACTTCTTTATTATTTTAATTCTTTATCTTTATTATATTCATTTTACTCGTTTTTGGGTGCTGATCCTTGCCTGAGACCATAATGAATTTTGGCAAAATTCCAGCTTTAAAACATCCAATAACGTCCAGTATTGAGATTTTTGAGCTGTTGATCAGGGGCGGAGTACTGATCAAAGTTTTTTGTGGCCGAGTCACTATGTAACACATGGAGGGTGAGCACGAACAGTCGGTAATGAAAAAAAGACGTGTCACTGTTTGTTGTGGTGTAATTAACAGTGCTCCGCCCATAATTGCTGCTACATGTTCAGTCGTCCTTAACCATACGACGCTTGTTAAGATCCAGCTAGTTAGCGCTTGGTGAGACTTTTCTGGCCATTAAAGCAGCGTTTGTGAGTCTCCAAACAAATTGTTAAGAAATGAAGAACTGCAATTCCCATTTATAGGTGTGCACGCTTGAGAAAAGTGGAAACCGGTTGCTACAAAACTTCCTTTACAAAATCCATATGTGGACATAGATTACACAAGACCACTACTGGGAAGATATTATTTAGATTGTGGACCAATTGAAGCAAAGCAGTGATGCCAACATGGTAGCAGAAATGTGTGCTACACTGGTGCAGTTTGTGAGGCACAGCACTGATAATCAACCAGGTAGATGAGTTTTGCAGATACAGCAGTGTTTAGAACGCCCAGCAACACTACACTGCCTGACACACTCGTACTAGCGTAACACATCTACCATGCTAGTGCCCTTTGAAGGCGTGTAGATGTTTTTTCAGTTCACCATTAATGGCTTGGGGATGTTTTAGGGGTGCCAATTGTAAGTTTTTGTTCAGTTAAACTGTTTATAGACAAAGTTTTTGCCTTCTTACAGGTAATTACTTTAATCTTTGTGAGAACTTTCTCAGATTGTCAATGTTATATTCAGGTGAGCCAATTAACCACAGAAGAAAATCATGAACTTTCTTTCACACAGATTTCCATCAATTATGGAGCTGATGGGTGTTTTTTGGTGGGTGTGCTCTATAAAATAGACTAATGAATCATTTTATTTCATTATTTTTTACAGTACATTCACTTGTAAATACACACACTTGTATACAGCATGTCTATGTGTGTGTATTTACCTGCTAATGTGCGTAGATTATTTTAGGAGGGGAGTTACTAGTCAGAGAAACAAAAGTTATGGTAACATTCTGCGTTTAATTATAGCGATGATCTATACGATTGATTATTGTTAGATTAGTCAGCGTTGCTCAAACTATGGGCCGTGAGACTTTCTCCACCAGTCCCGGCAATCAAAATTCGTTCAGATCCAACTCTGATCTCAGCACTGCTATCACTGCTTGCCCCGCCCCCTCAACTTCACGGCCCGCCCCCTCAGGATAGTGTATTCCACTCACGTATGTGTGCGAGACGCTTTTTCTTAACTTACAGTAGAATTTAGATTCTCTGCCCGAACGCAAACCCAGCCCGAGCCCGCGGGTCGGGTCGGCCCGATATTTCCTGCTACTCTCCCCAGAACGTGAACGTGATCCAGCATTTGAGTGGCTCGGAGCTCGAGAGTGTGAGTTTATGAACACACCCACAGTTGAGAACCGGGCCGATAATTACATTTAATGTTTGGATACAATGTGCACGGGCTCGGGGGAGACGGGTTTGTAATATAATATCATTATAATATATATATGTGTGTGTGTGTGTGTGTGTGTGTGTGTGTGTGCTTGTGTGTGTGCCTCCCATGAAAGCTATGTTTTTACTGTGAAGTTTGAGGCAGATTGGTGCCTGCTCGGTGGATCCACGCTAAAAAAGTAAGAAAAATTGTTTATTTTGCACTTCGCCGTATGGGTTAACAGCTGGCAGGTGGTGGAAAAATGCATTCGAGTTGGTTTTGAGACGTTTGTGCGAGTTTTGAGCGAGATAGTCGGCAGTGGAGCGTGCCGGTCGGCCGGGTCTCGAGGCAAATTCAAAATGGTCCGTGTGGCTATAGAGGCAGAAAAAGAAAAGCTGTGTTTAGCGGTTTGTTTATTTTTAATTCTACTTTGAAAATATGGCTTTATGAATCCAAGATGCCGAATACAAGATAAGAATACATTCAGCCCCCTCCCACCGAAGCCTCGAGTATTCGATGTTTTTCTCTACCGAATAACGAAGCTCAAAAAATGGCATTCGGATCAGCGCTGTTTAAATTCAGAGTAAGAATATCACCGTGTGTTGTACTTGTATAACTATGTGACAAACAAAGAATCTTCTAATCTTCACCTTCAGTATTGAACACAGATGCATGTCTGTATTTGCGTAATAATGTTGTTTAGGTACACTCTTGTTTACCAGTAAGTTCTGGTGGAAGGGTAATGAGCTGTCGAGCTGTAACTACTTCAACAAGGGGTTAAGCACCTTGTTGAATTGGTTCATTGGGCAAGGATGTACGAGCGTGTCCCCCTGCAGCCTCTCTTCCAACAAATTTTTTACAGGCATATCAAGTGTGCCCAAATGCAAAACGCCACCACACCACCTGTTACAATGTAAGAGCACCAAATTAAACCTTTCTTCTTTATGTAGTGGTCTATATATAGTAGTAATTACTGGAGCTTTTTCAGACCAATTAATGGATGTCAAGAAGAGTGATATGATCTTGTTGATGTGATCTATTACCATTTTGAATTTCACAGTGATTAATATGAAACACATCACAAAGTTCCACCTGAAGTTTTCAACAGAGCTAGTTTGTAGTCAATCACACTCACACTGATTTTAAAGGGGAGATATTATGCTCCCTTTAGTTATAATAGGTTTATTGGCTATACAAAACATATTCATGAAGTTCTTTGAACAAAATCTCTCTCACGTAGAGATCTCACCAGCTCTATGCTTTACAGTTTCAGGCCCTTTCTAAATGATCTGTTTTGACAGAGGGTCCAGTGTGACGTCCCACTCGGCCAATTTGCATAGAACCACCCCTTATCTGTCAAGAACCCACACACTAGCCTCTTGCTTGTCACTCCTTTGCAACTGCCAATTTTAAAAGGCATAACTCTTAACTCCATCATACTTTTGTTATTTGCGGTTTGACTCGTTTCAAAGCTAAGAAACGCTTGCTACTACGTGTTGACCACTGCAGGTGAGAAAAAAAAACTTGCTCTGCCCAGCTGGCACACAAAACTCAAAACACAATAAAACAAATATTGCTATTAGTCAAAGCAAAGACATTGGTGTGAAATACGCCAATCACGGTGTCAAATGCATGCAAAATTCACCATTTTGTCTGCAAATTTTATGAGCGCAATGTCTACAGGCAGGGTAGACTCAGGGTCGAACATATAGGGCTGGATAACGCAACTGTTCTTTGGCTTTTTCACGTGTGTTAAGTGTCCCAATACATTTGTCCATCTAGTGTATCTCTCACTCTTTCTTTCTCCCTCCTTTCCTTCCATCAGCCTGGGCACCATACAGGCTAGAACTTATTGCCACAGATTGAAGGAATGGAAAGAAAGAAAGAAAGAAAGAAAGAAAGAAAGAAAGAAAGAAAGAAAGAAAGAAATAGAGAAAGGAAAACTTTAACTAGTATTAAGGACATGGACCCTAATGTATAAAATTCAGAATTTAAATTGCACAGCATGGGATGGGTGGGGCATGGCAACAGCGTATTTGCATTCTATTTGCATGAAAGGGACAGAGCCCTGAAATGTCTCCTTTTGAAAGGGACCTAAACTGTCAAGAATTAAGGTGGTGATATCTCTTTCTGTAAGAGTGATTCTGTGCTAAGAACTTCATAAACATGTTTTACACAGCCCCTAGACCTATTATAACGTTTTGTTTTAAGTTTGTTTAAGAGTTTTGCATAATATGTTTTTAATTGATATTTGCACATTTTAAATGAATCATTATCCTTTATCATTTTTAGGATTTTTATTGTTATTTTGACACACTAAGCATTTACTGTGCAATTTCACTGTTAAATTTACTATGCTGCTTTATAATATTACCTTTCCTCTCACTTATTTTATTGCATTTTTTATTTTGACAAATTTTCCTATTTATTTTGTATTATTTTAACTCATTTTACAAATTATTCTTTTTACAACTGTAAAGCTCTTCATTGAAGTGTATGAAAGGTGCTTGCTTGATTTAATTATTTGTATATCTTCTTTCTTTTTTGCTGCAGCCACAGTGTCCCTCTTGTCTCTTACCTATTTTCTGTTTACTTTTAGGCCTCATTACAATTCCAAGATAGAAAATCCTAACTTCATCCTCACCATCCATTATATTTCATTTATAATGTCAAGTCTACCTTGTTCAGACCAGAAGTGGTCTGAAATTTTCAACTGGGCTAGATTTCAAAAAACATTTCTTTTAGTAGTCTAATTGACTGTCTGTCAGAATTTCTCTTTGTATGCATGTTATTAATGTGAATGCTACTTGAGTAGTCTGCGGTTAGCATTTTTTACTCCCATTTTCAGTTTGTAAATCAGATAAAGTGTTAAGAATGTGCAGCTTTCAGAAATCAGTATAAAGTGAAGGTATATAAACTAAAATTATTTGATTAGTCCTGAACATGGTTATTTCTACTCTACATAAGCTCAAAGGACTAGATGCTGCAACAATAAACATGAAAAAGGATGAAAAAGACAGCGTGATGACAATGACGATATTACACATTTAACATAGTTACGGGTAACATGAGTGCTGGTCCAGGAAAAAATACATCTTAACATGAATCTAATTGTTTAAACTCTGCAGTAAAAAACAGAGAATAAACTAAGCTCAATAATGAAGAGATATTGGTGTTGCTAAATGTTATTCTCTACCAAAACATTCTTAGGAAGCAGAATTTGTTAAACAACAGCACAAATATTCTGTTCAAACTGCAACGAATCTTTGCATATTCTGCAATAACTCTTTTTAGACATGAACATCTGATCCCGAGAGTTTTAACAGCGTTAATTTAATGGTAAAATCTGTTTCAGCACGTGTTCAAGGCTTGTGCCCTCGTTTAACCGCTGCATCTGCTGCCGTTTTTAAAAACTCTCAACAACACCTCTAATGCAAATTTACACCTGGTTTTTAAACGCTGAAGAAAAGCGACGCCAACTGCCCACAGTTATGCTCATGAGCCCATTTCATACACAACATGCAGGCGAAATGCATCCAATTTGCACCTGAAATAGCCTTGGTCTGAGATGGTACCTTCTCACAAATCAACAATGTTGTCATACATGAGAGGGCAGTGTCCACTGGAACATGAGTTCTCATAGCTCATTCACAGATTTAGGCAAACATTCTTGACAGACCATTGCTGCAAATCACAGGCCTCGGCTTCACTATCTGCACTGCTTTCAACTTCTTCAGCATCTTCGCTTGCATAACAACCTGGATGAGTTTCATATACTGGATGACTGCCTATAGAGGAAGCCTGTTATTCACGCCGCAGCTATTATCCCACGTGCTAACGCTAAATAAGAATGTTTAGAGTCCATTGCTCTGGGGAAAAACATGTAAACAATAAATAATTTGTGTCCGAGTGTCATGGTTAATGTAAGTAATCCAGAGCTTTGTGGTGGCCTGTGTTGTTCGTAGTCGCACAGGCTTATGGGAAATGCTAGTTGCAGACAGAAGGCGACTGCGTCCACTGACGCAATGCCCAGCTGGGTGCTTTTTCTTGGAAATAGCTTTGCTGTTAGTGGCAATAATGTGTCATCATACAAACTGCAAGTAACCATTTCAGCCTTTTAAAGATCACGTCCATAACTATGTCCCTATATGAAAAGTGCAATTGTTGGAAGAAAAGTGGCCATACAACTTCTCTTTCTTCTCCCAAGCACTACCTTTCCGAACATTTTTAATGTCAGGAATGCAAAATGATGGATGCACGGTGAGGTACTTTGCTGAAAAGTGCAATTTAATACAAAAGGTAAATGCAATGCTGGATCTAGCTCTATAATGATGTTTGGGGCACAAATACTACTGCAGTATGTCCTCACATTCTATCATCATCATCTAGTGTTCAGAAGATTTGAATGCTGTCAACCGTATGTCAATAGAAATGTAGATGCTTTTACCTCTCATCTGAAATTGTACATTAATCATAGTGAGGAAGGATGCTTATGGTTCTCATGGTTCAGAATGATCAAGATATCAAGATTGCATATGGGAGAAGCAAGCCTAAACGTTGGTCTAGAGCATAACATGCTATTACACATTATTTTAGTCGAGAATAAAATGTTTATTTTCAGCACGTAAATACCTGCTGCACACTCGGTTGTCTTGAAGAGTGATTTTACTAATGATGTTAAATTTGCTTTTTAATGTGACAGTTCACCCAAAAATGAAAATCTGATGTTTATTTGCTTACCCCCAGGGCATCCAAGTCGAAGGTGACTTTGTTTTCTCAGTAGAACACAAACGCAGATTTTTAGTTTTAGCCGTAGCAGTCTGGTCGTCATTTAATGGAAGTGGATGGGCATCAAGCCTTTCAAGGTAAAAAAAGCATGTCCAGATTACACCCTGTGGCTCGTGACGACACATTGGTGTCTTAAGACATGAAACGATCGTTTTTTGTGAGAAATGAACAGTATTTAAATCGTTTTTTGCCTCTGAAAGACGACCATCTCAAGCCCCCTGTGTATGCTCTGTGGTGTAGGTTACACAAACGCTGTAAGTGATCTGTTGCGTGAATACATCACTCGTTGTTTACACAGAGCACAGAGATTCTGGCGTTTGCGTATCGTAGTTCAAGATGGGCATCTTTCAGAGGTAAAAAATTATATAAATACTTTTCAGTTTCTCACAAAAAATGATCGTTTCATGTCTTAAGACATCAATGTGTCATCACGAGCCACAGGGTGTAATCTG
>JBBKCR010005225.1:0-12977 GCA_037577295.1 Ladigesia roloffi | reverse complement strand
TTTTACGAATGTTAATGTATTATGCTGGTCAGGCTGAATATTGTTCTGGCACCTTAGTTAACTGTCCCACTCTGGAATAATTAAGTTAATGAATAAACAGTAATTAGGTTTGTTTAAAACTTTTTGTATAGGTACATCTCTAAACAAGAACACTTTAAAGAAAGTGCGACAGCAAAAATGCAGAACACAAGATAAAATGTATGTCATTTTGTGTTATACGCTTCAGATTGCACAGCTATAATGTATTTATGTGCACCAATGTTAGCTTAATTCTATCGTACCTTTGGAAATTAATAGGAATGCTAGCAGAAATTAGCATGAACTTTATTGGCACAACCTTGTTTATTTACAGTGTTAGCAAAGAACCAAAAGATGACCTTTAAATATTAAAGGAGCCTAAGATAAATACCCTATACTTTAAACTAATCTATTTATTTATCTCCTTGACTTTAAACCTCTCTTTCGCTCTGCATCTACCTCCACCCCTCTGGCCTCTCTGTTTCCACTTAACCCCCAGTGCACCTAACCCCTCCTAATGCAGGTTTACACACACACATACACACACACAGGGGCGACTTTGTCCCTAGACGGCTCCATTAACAATCCAAGGAATTTTATTTGTTGAAAAAATGTCTCTCTCTTACACATGCACACACACGCACACACTCATCGATAGAGAGACAGATCGATAAAGCAGTAGTAGATGTTATTATTGCAAAGAAAGAAACAGAGAAAGAGAGAGAGACATAGGAAGAAAAAAAATAAGGGGAAGAGAGATACAGGGATAAAATATAGAGAGAGAGGGAGAGAGTGTGGAAAAGAGCGAGAGAGAGAGAGAGAGAGAGAGAGAGAGAGAGAGATCAGCAGGAGTATTGCTGAGAGTCAAACACCAACAGTTCTCTCTTTCCCTCTCTCTCTATATCTCTGCAGGGTGCATACCTCCCTCAGATACATTCACACTCATTAGCCAGCAAAGCATGGCAATGAACATGCTACACCCAGTGCCATGTGACTACTCTCTCTCTCTCTTTCTGCCTCTCTCCATTTCGGGGTGACCAGACAGGAAGCCAAACCAAATACTAATATGTGAAAATCTTTTGATCTTTTCCATGTGTGCCACCACTGCAACACCTACATCATACATATCTAATCCGGAGACATTGAATATTTTCAATAACCAACACTATCAAGTCAATAAATACCACTAACAAATTAACATCAAACCCACACTATTATTAACTCATTAACACCAGGAGCAACATTACCCCTAACACATTGACACCAATACCAACACTACTACTAACACATTTTTATCAATACCAACACTACTAACACTAATACATTAACACCAATACCAACACTTCTACTAACACATTTAAACCAATACCAACAACACTACTAAGACGTTAACACTAATACCAACACAACTACTAACTCTAACATCAATACCAACACTACTGCTAATACATTTTTATCAATACCAACACTACTAACACTAATACATTAACACCAATACCAACAACACTACTAAGACATTAACACCAATACCAACACAACTACTAACACATTAAACCAATACCGACACTACCACTAATACATTATACCAAAACCAACAACAATACTAGTACATGAATGCCAATACCAACACTACTACTAACATGTTACACCAATGCCAACACTAACACATTACACCAATACAAACACTACTACCACATTATACTAAGACCAACAATACTACTAACATATAATTACAACACTACTAATACATTAATACCAATACCAAGACTACTAATTACACCAATACCAACAATGATACTATGACATAAACACCAATACCAACACTACTACTAACACATTATACCAATACCAAAAACACTACTTATATATTAATACCAATCCCAAAACTTCTACTAATATATTACAACAATACCAACATTACAACTAATGCCAACATCAACACCATTCTACTACTAACACGTTATACCAAGACCAACGACACTACTAATACATTCATATCAATGCCAACACTACTACTAATACATTACACCAATTCCAACACTACTACTAACACATTTGCACCAATACTTACACTACTATTAACACATTATACTAAGACCAACACCACCACTAATACATTCATGCCCATACCAGCACAACTACTGACATATTACACCAACACTACTACTAACATATAATACCAAGATCAAAAACACAAATTAAACATATACACCAATACCAACACTACTACTAATATATTTCACCAATACCAACACTAGTAACGCTTACATCAATACCAACACTACTACTAACACATTATATGAAGATCAACAACATTACTAATACATTAATACCAATCCCAACGCCACTGTTAACATATTACACCAATACCAACAATACTACTAAGACCTTAACACCAATACCAATACTACTACTAACACGTTTACACCAATACAAACACTATTACAACTAAGACATTATACAAAGACCAACAACACTACTAATACTTTAACACCAATACCAGCACAACAATTAACATTACCAATAACACGTTTACAGCATCAACACCAAACTTTCTACAAGCACAGTAATATTATCAACACCACCAATGTCATTATCACCAACAATACTACCTACTCATTAACACCATTAATATTATCAACACTACTAACACATTATGAGCAACATCGTAAAAACTACTAGCACCTTAAAACAAACAATAGTATTCACACCAACAACACTTTCAACATATTATTACCAACATTACCAACACCAATACATTATGATCAACAATACTATCAACAACAATACTATCAATGGTACCAATGTCAGCACTTTCAACACCCCCAACACCATAAAATACCAATACTTTCCAACAAAACTAACAATACCACCAACATCATTACCATCAGCCGAACTATCAAGACATGAACACCAGAACACAAGAAACAGCATCAAAACGTGTACATCCCAAACACCACCATTATCTTTAACACCACCAACCAACAACTCAAACTACGACTTAAATCAGCAACACTATCAACACCGACAACAACAACCATCTATTCCAACAGCACTATCAGCACCATCCACAACATCTTCATAAAGTATGGCAAACACTGAACATCCCATTCACATCAACAACATTCTCAAACACCTTCAATATCACTTTGAACATCACCTCCTTCGCCATGGAGGAAAGCAGCATCCTTCATGTCCAGATGCTGAGAGGTGCCGAATCTCTCAACCATCTACAGCCTGGAGAAAGCCAAGGGCAATCCAAACACCATCCAGCCTTGACATGCAGGCTTGGAAGATGGTGTGTGTGGGTTTGTGTGTGTTTGTGTGTATTTGCAGAAAAAGAGCAAAGGACGACGTGCGGCCTCACCGTTTCAGAGTGTTTTCCGTTCATTCAGTGGTGACACTGCAGCCCAGCCTTCAGCCAGAGATGAGGACTGAGCAAGCCTCGAACATCCAACATCCTCATATCTGTCCCTCTCTCTATCTCTCTCTCCCCCTCTCTCTCTCTCCTCTCTCTCTCTCTCACACACACACGCACACACACTCACTCACTCATTCACAAACCACTCTTCGCTTTCCGTCTTTTTTTTGTCCGCCTCCTGTTTCTGTCGCTGTTCTATTTCCTCTTGTAGCTCCAAGGCAGTTAAGAGACACTGCAGCGATGGGGGGAGGAGGAGGGCGTGTGTGTGAGTGTGTGCGCGTGCGTGGTTCTGTGTGTGTGTGAGTGTGTGTGTGTGTGTGTGTGTGTGTGTGTGTGTTTGAGAGTGTCAGAGAGAGAGAGGGAGCGAGAGGGAGAGAGGGCGTGTGGGAGAGAAAGTGAGGGAGGAGTCAGGCAGGGGATAGAAAGAAGAAAAGGAGGGGGAAACAGTCAGGATTAAACCATGAGAAAAACATAGAGAGTGAAAAAGGAGAGAGAAAGAGAAGGAGAGAGAGAAATAATAAAAGAAAGGTGGTGCTGGAAGACGCTGCAAGAAAAAAACACAAGCCAGGATGGCTGTGAAAAATAATAAGGTGAAATGGGAGTAGAGGGAAGATGGAGGACTGTGTGTGTGTGTGTGTGTGTGTGTGTGTGTGTGTTTACAGATGTGCGGCGGCCCTGCTGTTCCTCTCTCCATGGTTGTGATTTCATTGATGGCTGAAAGAGCATGTGAGGGAGCGAGAGAGAAAGAGACAGAGGAGAGAGAAGAGGAGGGTGGATGACAGCAGGCTGGGGGATGGATATTGGTGTAATTTGCTGTTTCCGTGCCAACTGCTCCTGCATCTGAAGCAGCACTTGCATCGACTCCCTTTATTCGCCCAGAAAAATGAAAATCCCCTGCAATGGCAGAGCACTCTTCTAACCCCACCCCACTCCCATGGTGGCTGGAGGGATCTAAGCAGGAGAACCATGCTGTATTTGATAAAGGGGCATCCAAACTCCTGCGAAGGCCAAGAACTGTGAGGTCACTGCAGATCACTGATTTTGAGATCACTATTCGATTCCACAAACCAAGACAAACATCTCCTTCACACATGCATTTCTTTGAGTCAGTTCAAACCTAAAAGGTGCATATGCACACATACACTGTGAAATCAAACAACATCCCTTCAAGACCACAACAATCCTCCAGGACCACAGTGTTCCTCCAATGCTCCTCCAGCACCAAAAACCTCCTCCAAGACCACAATCTCCTCCAGGAGCACAACGTTCAGCTAGGAACATGGTGCAACACAAGAGCAAAATCAGAAACTCCTACAATTAATGCAGAGTAATACAAATATGCAGAGTAAAAAGAGAGCAAGAGAGAGAGCAGGAAAAACAAACAAAATCAACAAAACAAAATGACAACTGCTAGTGTAGAACAAATAAAATATTACAACAGATGCTGTATTCTAGCAGTACAGACAATAATTGTGCAAAATACAGAGGTGAAACAACAATAAATAATTAATGCGCAAATAATACCAGTATATAATAAATAACAGATGTTTACGAAGACAGGTGTGGGTTAGTGTTTGTTTAGTGTGGTAGTAAACGAACAGATTCGGTTCAGGGTGGTTTCTCCCATAGTGTGTAATGGTAACCTGCTCCCTTGAATCAGTTTAGGCCCTGATACCTATCCAAAGGTTTACTCTACTACACACTCAACATTTGCTGCTCTATTGCTTGGTGCGCAGCCACTATGTTGTTTTCCAGAACTTCTGAGGCGAGACTATCCTGTATGTCGTTCCGGGTTCAAAGTGTGTTTCTTTCAGTTTTTTTTATTGTTCCTAAAATAAGAGAGAGAGCTGGGCATTTTTTGTTTTTATGGCCATTTGCATGAGATGCTTTTTTAAAGACCCCAGCGGTGGTTTTTATTATTACATGTTTTAAAATGACAATAACTTTGATCCTACATGAGATAGGAACATCAAACAAAACAAGCAAGATGTCTTATATCTCAAGCATCAACACATACTTTCATATAAGCTGTTTTGCCGTATGATGACAGTTTATCGTTGGTTGCACTTCTGGCATGGATATGTGCTCTTATTCTAATGGTTAAAATACATCTGAAATGCTCTCTATTTCTGTAGAGGGCCCAATGTAAGTCATAAAATTCCAGTTTCTACACTTGCATTGAGCCCAGTGTGTCCATTTGGGAGTTTTGCACACATAGCTGAATCGCCAGTAGCTCTTTGTTAAACATTTTACAGTGTTTGCATGCAGGAGTCTGTATTTTAATTGCACTATGGACTATGCTGCTCATCTGTGTTACTCATGTCCTCATCTGTGTGGCGCTTTACCATGAGATCTTACTTCAGTGTTTTCGTGGCCATTCCGGCTTTTTCCAAGACCCAATATAGGGACTCTGGCCCGTATTCAACAGATATTGAGAATCAGATCGAATAATAATTCATAATAATTCAAGCTGTTCCACAACAAGAAATAAAGAGCCATACCAGCTACAGTGGGACTTTCCACAGACAAAACTATTAGTAAATTGTGTTAGGTGTTGGAAGCTGCCCTCCTTCTGTTCAGTTTATTAATCACACCAGCATTTCCAGTGTAACGCTTCAACCAGTAACAGAAAAATACCTTACATCTATTAAAGGGTCTGTATTTATATATACTTATATATAGTGTTTCAGTCCAGGCTGTTTTGGAATGGAGCATATTTTAATGGAATGTAGCCCATTCCAAAAAGCCTGGACTGAAACACTTCTTATAATTATTATGAGTGGGTGGGGCTAAACTAAGCTGCTAAATGGACAGGTGTAAAAATGTTATATAAAATGTTTTTTTTGTTTTGTTTTTTTTCCCTGGATCTACAGTGTGTTTTGCCTCAGCATGGAAACCCATTACTGCTTGTAGTTCTCATCAAAGACCTGGTTCTGCTCCATTAGTCTTTTATTACAATAGATCAGAAGCTACTGATGGAATTTCACACGTCCAGGCAATGTCTAGGGGCCAATCTGGACCTAAACCTGTGTTCTTTTGACCAGCTTCCAATAAAGCTGTTCAAAGAAAATAATTCTTTTCAAATGTTAGGTTTTGCTGCAGAAAGATCCTCAATGCTCACCTAAAAAGCTCCACTTGCTTCAGAAAACAACAGAGAACAGCAAACACTCTGTCAGAATAAATGATGGTATAGAAAATGAAAAATGTGGACAGGTGTGCATTTTCTTGTCTTTGGGTTCTCAATGATTATGGATGTATTTTGTATTGCATACTTGGAAAAGGTGCTGGGAGGGTTTGTTCACCCGTTATTTCCAAAAACTGCTGGAAAGGGTGTGGTGAATCTGTGATGCTGTGGTAAAGATGAGGGGATTTATTTGGATGAATCACTGTTCTCATGGGAGTCTAAGACTTTTGCACATGTGACAGAGCTGTAAACACTCTGAACTATGAAGAAAGCAACACCAAAAGGCTCAAACTGAACATAAGAATCAAATTATGACACACGTTTGTCCTTCGTCAGATGTGAGATAATACAAAAGGCAGCCGTAAATACTGACGTTAACTGAGTGAGTCATGAAATGGGTTCTAAATAGAGAATTTTCTCTAAAAATGAACCGGTTTCCACTTTTTCTTATCTGAGCCTTCTCTCAAAAGCCAGAATGAATCTTCGGTTCAGTTAAATTTTCTATAAAGCAGGTCTTCCACTGAGCAAGTGTGTTAGAGAACCATCTCCAGAGTTTGTGTGGGATACACTCTGGGTCAGACAGATACAGATCAGAAAATCTCAGGAAGGAACATCCAAGCCTGAGCTCTGCGAGCAGCACAGTAAAGTAATGCAGGATCCCTCAGCTCGCTTCAGAGAACAACAGAAACAGCAAGCACTGTCAGAGACAACGATGTAATAAAAAAAGGAAAAAAATTTAACAGGTGTGCATTTTCTTGCCTTTAGCTTTTGAATGGTAATGGATGTAATTTGTATTGCATGCTTGAAAAAGTGCTGGGAGGTTTTGTATACACATTATTTCCAAAAACTCCTGGGAAGGATGTGGTGAATCTGTGCTGCTGTGATAAAGACGTGGGGATTTATTTGGATGAAATTCATACATAATCTGCACTAACATTGTTTATTGTAACACTTCAAAACAAGTATTTCTTAAATGTTCTTGTTATTAAACCTTTCAGACGTATTTTGGACTGTAGGAAGTATCCAGAAAGTGAAGCCCACACAGACAAGGGGAGAATATTCAGACTCAGAAAGAACCAATACAAGGACCACTGCGACACATTATTTACAGATTAATTTTTGTATTATTTTTTCATATTTTTTATTCATTTTTTTACTCTTTAATTTTCCAGTATTTTAAATTCATTAAAGCATGCAAAAGTATGTTCACTGCAACAAAAAATTAATGAAGGATGAAGTTTGATCAGGGGTGCCAAAGGATGCCACTTCTGTGCCACTTGTGCATACTTTGGCAAAATACAATACCATAGCCATGACATTTTCACGATACATAATATGTCATGACCTTTCATATATCTGTGAAAATGGAACAGATAAAAAGGATATAGTCAACCAAAAGGTCTAAATAAGCCTGGTTCCATCGCACTGAGAAAATTCTGTGATCTCACTGGGTGATGAGGCTGTTCTGAGGCCCATTTCTCTAAACTCATGCCCATCCCTAATCACATTCTGAAGGATTGTTTAAAATGGTGCTTACATTTATAATAGATTTTGTACCAAAATTCACTTCAAAAAAGGTTTATGACAGTGCAGTGTTTTCATCAATAAACAATAAAACGTGGAATTTCAACGATGTGTCCTGATTTCAATTCATAATGCATTGATAAACGAGTTCACTTAAAACAGGCCTAGTGGTGCGCACTATTAATGATGCTTTTGAAAGAAATTCTGCAACCAGTAGCAATGTTCAAAAGGATGCTGCGTGAATCCCCAAGAAAAAAGAGGCCACGCAGTGCACCTCGCGTTTTTCTGCATTCAGAAACCTCTTTCTTTTAGTCAGCATACCTTGACATATCATGCACACCAACCACACAGACACCATTTCAACATTCGCCTCAGTGAAAATAGGACAAAGACTGAAAATTTTCATTGCCTTTTTTTGCAATGGAGGTCATCTGAGGAAGTTTGTTTTCATGTTTACAGACATTCTATAGTAATTGTGTTCTGGAAAGTAGAGCATGTAGCCATGACGTGGGAGTGTAACAGCAAAAAAACAAAAAACTAAAAAAACTAAATGAGTCAATCCTCGCTGGTTATCAGACAAACAGATCAGACAAACACATCAGAACATATCTGAACAGCAAGGCTGCAGGTTGCCTGCTGACTCTTTAATGACTGACATTGGTCATTTCTGTGAATCTCATTTCTCATTTACCCTTCATTTATGACAACACCATAATGCACCATAATGAGTGTGTGTTTGACAAAATACGCAAAAATAAACTTTAACACGTTTAACATGTTTGTATCACATTACTTTTGTTCAATATTCATTTAAAGTTAAATAGTTGGACGTGGAAGAGGGGTGCCACTTCAAGGCAAAACTGGAGGAACACGGGTCTAAGGAGAAAAAGACAAAACCATTAGTAACTAGAACACACAACACAAGTAGAAACAGAACAGGGACAAGACGGAAAGAGAACGAGTCAGACACAAGAGAAACAAGAACGTGGCAGACTACAGAAAGATAATATGACCAAAACAGATTCAAAGGGGAACGGGACCGGCTGGGACTTGGAAACACAAACGAGGGACAGCTGGGACTGAATGTAAACGAGGGATAGGTGAAAGCAATAGACGGGATGCGATACAAACGGAGGAGACACACTAGGTAGGGAACAAGGGAAACTATTAAGGGTGGAAGAAAGTAAAGGCACAAACTAATATTCGGGAGACGGGGACCGGGAACAATCTGGCAGGGACGAGGTGGTCGTCACAGTACCCCCCTCTCCAGGCCGAATCACCTCCTGGTGACTTGTGGGTACACGCCATCCTCTAGGTGTTTTTGGGAGCGACGGTGGCCGGAGAGGGCGGTCCCGGGGCCGAGGAGCCGGGCGATCCGGCCGCGCAGCGGGGAACTCGTCCTTCAGCTCCTGGCTGAGGATGTCGCGTGCTGGCACCCAATTCCTCTCCTCGGGTCCGAACCCCTCCCAACCAACCAGGTACTCCAACCCACCCCTGCGCTGACGTGGGTTCAACAGGGAACGAACGCGGTGAGCTGGAGTACCATCTACATTGATCGGCCCGGGATGTGTGACAGGCACCTCGTCCTCATTCAGGGTACCAGGACAGACAGACCTAAGATGGGAGACATGAAAGACAGGACGAACTTTAAGATCAGGGGGCAAGTGTAATTTAAACAAGACGGGGCTTGTGCTTACGAACTAATAAGTGACCGGTGAAACGAGGTGACAACTTGGAACATGGAAATGGAAGGCGGAGATCCTTCGTGGAAAGCCAAACCCTGTCGCCCTCCTTGATCGAAAGCACCTCCCCCCGTCAATGGCTGGCGCAATCTTTAACTGCCCACTGGAGAGAGTGTGAGTCCTCCCACACCTGCTCTTCTCGGCAGAACCAGGTGTCCACTCCAGGAGCTGCAGAGGGGCTCTGGTCCCAGGGACAAAGCGGTGGTTGATGCTGGAGCACACACTCGAAAGGAGTCAGGCCAGTGGCGGAGTGGCACAGGGAGTTCTGGGCGTACTCTGCCCAGGCGAGGAAGTCCGCCCAGTCATGCTGCTGGCTGTGGCAGTATGCCCGGAGGAATCGACTGAGCTCTTGTATGGTCCGCTCTGCCTGACCATTGGACTGGGGGTGATACCCTGAGGTCAGGCTGACCGCGGACCCCAAATGGCCCAAAAACGCTCTCCATACCCTCGACGTGAACTGGGGGCCGCAGTCGGACACGATGTCCTCCGGGATACCATACACCCGGAACACTGACTGGAACATGGGGCAGAGGGGAGAGAACAGAAGGGAATGAATCAGCAGCCCTTTGAGAACCGATCCACCACTACCAGTACCGTGGTGTACCCTTTGGACGAAGTTTCGTGACGAAGTCCACCGCTAGGTGAGACCACGGTCTGTCCGGCACCAGTAGGGTTAATTTATCTGTGGGGAGAGCACGGGGGCTTTTTGTGATGGCGCAGACAGAGCACGAAAGCACTGATCGCCGGACATGCTGTGACATCGCCGGCCACCAGTACTTCCGTGCCACCACCTCCAGGGTTCTTGCCATGCCCGGGTGACTGGTAGTGGGAGTAACATGAGCCCACTCTACCACCTTCTGTCGCAGCCCATCGGGGACAAATGCTGGGGCAACACAATAAGGGGAATAGTTTCATTGTGTGTCTGTTGGACCGTGAGGGAAACGGGAACCGTGATGCAGTTCAGGGATATATTACATATGGGGTGTCCATCCAGGGCTTGCACTGTGACGGGTCCCACCGATACCGTATCTATAAGAGCACACACAAAAGGAACAGGATTAAAACCAGACAGGGAAATAGACAAAACAAACTGATTTGAAAACTGAAACTCAAACACCTTGGGGGAAACGGACTTCTCAGGCTGTACAGGACACTGGAGACGCAGTACAAGCAGACCCCTGCCACGAGACATTGCTGTCACAGAGCATACTGAGACGCCCCCAGTTGTATCGGCTCTGGGGCGGGCTCGTCAGAGGCAGGGACGTTGAAGGCAAGTGGAGACAACCGAGGCTGGACGTATCTACGTGGGGCTGGAGAGGAGCAGGCGTAGAACTGCTAGACGTCTCTCGCAGGTGTTGGTCCAAGGAGATGGCCAGTGCGATCACTTCCTTCAGACTCTTGTCCGTGTCCCGGCACGCGAGTTCCCTCTTTACTTATGCATATAACCCTTCCAGGAATTCGGTGAGGAGGGCCTCGTTGTTCCACCTACTGTCGGCAGGTGATGCAACTGTAGAAGCCTGGTCCCGCTCTTCTGTCCCTGCCCGGATGATCGAACACCATCTAGAACTGTTGGATGAATGTGGCGTAAGAGTTGGTACTAGTGCCACCACCCCTCCAGACGGCAGTGGCCCAAAAGTAAAGGGACAAACTAATATTCAGGAGACGGGGACCGGGAATGGCGTGGTGGGGACGACGTGGTCGTCACAGCAATGATTAACTGTTGAACATTAATCATTAGCATTTTGATATTAACATTTAAATTTACATTTTAATTAATCATTTTGTTATATGCAATATTAAAAAATTTATGTATGCTGTTTTTTTTTATTTTAAAGTGATAATAAGTATGACCTAAATCTCCAGTACCCATAATCCTATGACAGGGTGTAGCATTTTAATGTTGTCATCGTGATTTACTGAAAACTGCTATATAGCAAAAGTGCAAGAACATTTGGTTTACAAAAGGTTTAAAATATTTCTGTAAAACTTAAACAGTAATTAAATCAAATCAAATATTCAAAAAGCTAGTTGCCACTACAGGGCATTCACGTTTTATCTTGTTTGTTAGGTATTAACGTGTTTAGAATGCGTTAATGTGCCCAGCACTAATAAACTCTGTATATAATTTATATATAATATTTATTGATGTACATTTACATGATTTTAACATTTCATCAGCTCTTCACAATATTTTCCCATTTTATGTTTAATGGAATACTTCTAAGTGGTGTGATGTTTGAGGGGTTTTTTGACCGAGCAGAGCTCTCTCTCAGTGATGAACATCAGCTGTGGAGACACAGTTTAAACCTGCTGATTGTAGCGAAGCCCCAAAAACACAAAGAGAAAGGTGTCCTGACTCTGTCAGCACTTTTGGAAGATCTGAAGAAGAGCATCAGTAACGAGCATGGTCAGCGCTGGGATTTTTGATCTTGCAGGAAACAAGAAATAAATCTGATGCTTCAGAGCATTGAAACTCTCTTTTTGTCCCTCTGAGCTTTCGCTCGTTTAATTCAGCTGTTCGGCATTACAGCGCAGATATACTCACATCATTCACACCCATCGACTCCCTCTCGTTTTATTTTCTCTAATTCTATTTCACTCCCCCCTCTCTTACTCCATTTCCTCTTTCTGTTGATCTCTTTGTTTCTTCTCTTGTTTTCTTTGTCCTATCTCCCTTTTCTCTCCCTCTCCCTCTCCTTTTTCTCTCCCTCTTGTCCTCCTCCCTCTGTTACTCTCTCTCTGCCACTCTCTCTCGAATGATCTGTTTGACTCTGTCTCTTTGCTGCCTCTCTCATTTTCTTTCTACCTCTCATTCTTCGCTGTCTCCTCCGTCTATTCTTTCGCTCGCTCGCTCCCTCTCTATTCCTCTAACACTACTCCGACTCTCTCATCTCTCTCTCTATTCTGTAATTCCCTTTCATTTTTATTTTCTTTCTCCTTTCTTTCTCTCTTCTTCCTCTCTTGTTCTCCCCCTCTCTCTCTCCCATTCTCCCTCCCTCCATCTCTCTCTCTCTCTCTCTCTCTCTCTCTCTCTCTCTCTCTCTCCTCCATCCTCCTATATACCTCTCTCTGGTGGAACAGTACAGCT